>LT669795.1:12758843-12982300 GCA_900128785.1 Arabis alpina
ATAGGCTTTTTTTACCAAGTTGAGTGTATTACTTTCTTTGAAAGATTTGATGAGGTTTTGATGGAGATGATAAGTACATATTCCATGATGTGCTAATGGAAAAACTTTCCCAACAGTTCTGCCAATAGATTTGTGTCTGTCAGAAATTATCATCAACTCTTGTTGATCGACGATAACCATACGCAACTGAGTAAGAAACCATTCCCATGAAGCATTATTCTCAGAATCAACAATTCCAAAAGCCAAGGGAAATATTATACCGTTTCCATCTTGCCCAGCTGTTACAAGCAACACACCCTTGAATTTTCCTTTCAAATGAGCCCCATCAACAACAACCACATTTCTTATAAACTGAAAACCATTGATACATGCTCCAAATGCGATGAACAAGTACTTAAATCTCTCTTCATTATCACATACAAGTCTGGTTATTGTCCCTGGATTTGTTGCTTCAACCCTATGTAAATACGACGGCAAATCCTGATACCCGCTCTCCCACGTACCTTGTGCCAAGTCACGTGCATGTACTAATGCTTTGTGCGCTTTCCAATAATCAATATCAATACCGTATATAGCCTTCATGATATCCATGACATGCATAGGTCTAATTCCCACCGCAACTTTATGAAATTTTTCCAAATACAACTCTCCAATACATTTTGATGTAGCTTGTCGATGACGAGAACACTTATCAGTAGGTAAACATGTGTGGATGTCTATGTATTTCCGAACTTTAAACTCAAAGGATGATTTGATTGCCGATGCACGAATCCTCCAAGAACAACCAGTGACATGACATTTCAGCACTAACAAAGTCTTTGTCGATTTGTATGTTCTATAATCAAAATTCTAAAAAATTGTGATCATACGCAACTCATGCTGTAACTCTGCCTTGCTACCGTATACTTGTCCCCCCTTAATACACTCTAGGTTCTGCAAAGTAGATTTTATACCTTTTAAACCGTCAGTCATTTGCTCTTCAATCCCTTTAGGAAAAGATACATCCGAAGAAGATCCATAACTACCATCAATAGAACCACTTTGTTCAGCAAAAGTAAAACTATGCGTCTCATCATCATCATCATCATATCCTCCAAATATATCACGTATGGCCTCATTTTCTCGAAATCTATAAGGTGTACCACTGTGTGCCTCGTCTTCACCACATCCATCAATCGTACCACTGTGTTCCTCGTCTTCACCACATCCATCAATCGTACCACTTTTTTCCTCACTTACACCAGATTCGTCTATCGTACCACTTTTTTCTTCATTTGCAATGCTTCCATCAATTGTACCACTTTTTTCTTCAGTTTCACCTATTTCCTGCAAGAGAATAACATTTTATCAAAAAATGAAGGGAATCATGTATAACAAAACATTAATATACATATAATCTGCTATACTTAAGAAAAATGGTAGACTACTAGACATACGCTAAACTTACTGGTATACTTAATGGTGGTAGTCTGCCAAATTTAATGGTAGACTGGTATACTTAATGGTAGTCTGCCAAATTTAATGGTGGACGTCTGCCATTAATTACGTAGAGTCTGCCAAAAAAAAAGGTAGACTAGTAGATTTAGTTGCAAGTCTACCATTAATTTAGAAAACTTTCGCAGAGTCTGCCAACATAATGGTAGACTAACAGACGGTCTACTAGTAAGTTTAGCAGACTTCGGAGACGTCTGCCATTAACTACGCATAGTCTGCCAAAAAAAATGGTAGACTAGTAGACTTAGTTCAAAGTCCACCATTAAGTTGGAAGACTTTCCCTTAATCTGCCATATTTTGGTAGAGTCTGCCAACTTAATGGTAGACTGGTAGACTGATTCTTAAGTCTACTAGTAAGTTTAGCAGACTTCGTGGACGTCTGCCATTAACTACATAGAGTCTGCCAAAAAAAATGGTAGACTAGTAGATTTAGTTCCAAGTCTACCATTAATTTAGAAAAAAATTGCAGAGTCTGCCAACATAATGGTAGACTAACAGACGGTCTACTAGTAAGTTTAGCAGACTTCGGAGACGTCTGCCATTAACTACGCATAGTCTACCAAAAAAATGGTAGACTAGTAGACTTTGTTCAAAGTCCACCATTAAGTTGGAAGACTTTCCCTTAATCTGCCATATTTTGGTAGAGTCTGCCAACTTAATGGTAGACTAATAGACTGATTCTTAAGTCTACTAATAAGTTTAGCAGACTTCGTGGACGTCTGCCATTAACTACGTAGAGTCTGCCAAAAAAATGGTAGACTAGTAGATTTAATTCCAAGTCTACCATTAATTTAGAAAACTTTCGCAGAGTCTGCCAACATAATGGTAGACTAACAAACTGACTACTAGTAAGTTTAGTCTGCCATATTTTGGTAGAGTCTGCCAACTTAATGGTAGACTGGTAGACTAATTCTTAAGTCTACTAGTAAGTTTAGCAGACTTCGGAGACGTCTGCCATTAACTACGCATAGTCTTCCAAAAAATGGTAGACTAGTAGACTTAGTTCAAAGTCTACCATTAAGTTGGAAGACTTTCGCAGAGTCTGCCAACTTATTTGTAGACTAACAGACTGTTAGTTCCAAATCTACTATTAAGCTGGAAGACTATCGTAGAGTCTGCCAAATTTTTGTAAAGTGTACCAACTCCTTAGACTATCAGTTGATTCTTAAATCTATTAGTAAATACGCATACTCTATCGAAAAAAATGATAAATATTTACTTCTAAATCTACCATTAATCTAAAAAATTTAAGTTGTATAATTCTAACTCATTGTTTCCAACACTTGAATTTTTAGAAAGAATTACCTGGCTCCCTAAAAATGCCGAATGTTGAGAATTGATGATATGATTTCGTTCTTCTTTCATCATAGTTTTTGAAATGAAAAATCTACAAAAAAACTGAAATTAGAACAAAACGTACAATAATACATAATCTAATTCTTTAGGGTACTTTACCTTCAAAATGAGAATCACCAAAAAACATTGAACTTTGAAACTATGTGTCTTTCTCTTCTCCCTCACGTAACAAAAGCTTTTCATCAATGGTTTTGGATTTTTTTTGTTTAACGGTCACTTAGAAAAAGAAAAGGAAAAGGCAATCTTCTTTAATTGATTATGATTTTATTTCCTTTTTCAATTATATTTTAAAATAATTTTATTCATTTTCCTAATTGAATGGTGATGGTTTTTAATATATTGAATTTGATTTTTTAACAATAAAAATAAATAATTAGGTGTTAAATAAAGTAAAGAATTAATGATCCTAGGGATAATATAGGTAAAATGTTTTTAAAAAACTTTTAAAATCTTGTTAGGTTATTTTAGCTATTTAAATTATTTTGTGGGTTATTATAGGCAATCTCCCACAAAACAATTAACATTTTAGGAAGAAAGTTTCAGTGGCCTGAATTGGTTGGAAAAACTGGAGAAATTGCAAAACAAATGATCGAAAGAGAAAATCCAGATGTGACCGGCATTATCATTCCGTATGGAGAAAAACGTATTGAAAACTTTTGCTGCAACAGGGTGTTTGTCTTCTTAGATTCCAACGCCAATGTTTTAATCACTCCTAAGATCGGCTGATCTTATTTATACATATTATCTCTATATGTTTTACCATCATTAATAATAAAATAACCATCAATAACCCATTATGGAATATCATAACTTTTTTTTTCTTTAACGATTTGTGAATGGATTAGTTTAGCACTTTTTTTTTTGTCAAAGCTACCATCAACTCAAAGGTGGTTCAAAACTACATCAATTAGAAAATGTTTTTCAAAATAAATCCCTAATTTATTTATTTTATAGTTTTTTATCATTCAACATCTAACAGATCCAATATAAAGTGGATTTATAACCCATTACAATCCATTTTCAAGTCCAATTATTAAATTTGTAAAAAATAACAGAAAAAAATGTGGACATACGTGTTGGGTGCAAAAGGTTGCTATTGAGAATAACGAGTGAAATATGTTGGATAAAAAAGAGTGGAACAAAAATGAGAGAAAAAATTGTTCTACTCATTCCTCTAAAAGAAATTAATAAAAAAAAATGATGATAAACGATATTTTTTGGAGGAATTTAGATTAATATGGGATTTCTACTGATTTTGTTTTTCTAAAATAGCAATCATTTGCAGTTTATGGTTGAAAATGAACAAGTTGACACGACAACTCTGTTTCAATTCCACGTACATCACCACTCGGTGGTACCGGATTTACCATTTGTAACCATAATATGATCTTCCGAATTGACTCGTCGAAGAGTGGGCCAACAATGATCTATTAAGAAGAATTTAGCCCAATGACATGATTCATCGACCTCGTAGATTCGAGTAAAAAGAAGAAAATCACCTCGAATAATGAAAATTTACTTGGAAATATGAGATTTTGCACACACAAAATTAGTGTTGATTTGACGGACTCATATTTTGTATAAATACTTAGTGTATTCCTCCTCTCAAATGGACTAATAATTAAAATAGAGAGTTCTATATACAAATTTATTTCTTATTTTTCCTAATTCTTTGTTTTAAAACCTAATACTTAGCTTGTTTGAATTGAATTTGGCTAGCTGGCTGATACATCACTACCATATAAAAAATTCAATGAATTTCGACTTGAAAAATTTCAAATCTCACAGGAGAAACTTTAAACAAAACATTTTGAACTATACCATTGTCTTAATTGAAAGCTTTTCATAGGGTATTTAAGGGAGAATTTTTTTTTTCCTTGATTATCAGATAGTCTATTACACCAGCCTTAAATATATTCGATCTACATGCAGCATATGCAATTAAGGTGAACAACTTACACAAACGCCTCCATGATGCAGCTCTCCATATACAACATTTTCCATGATGAACAAACTCCTCCGGTCCTCCCCGACAAACGGCTCTGCATTTATGACATCTCTCATGATGGACATGGTCTCCCTAAACGATGAAACCTCCGAAAAACTTTTTCTCCATTAATTTACAAGAAACTGTATTATTTGAGATTCGAACTCCAGACCTGATGTACAAGCGTTTAAATCTTTGACCATTGAGAAAACCGATAATTCATTGGCCAAGGGGCTTCCACATGGAGAAAAAAAGATATCAACAAAAGAAGAAAACCGCTAATTCATTGAGAAAAAAAGTAATATCAGCTCCTACAAAAAAAAGAAGAAAAAACCAAACAAAAATAGATAACCCGAACAAAATAAAAATATGTCCAAACAAGTCGGAAACTTTATGGGTGAAGATCGGAAAGTATAAACAAAACAAAAAATTCCTGAAAGATCCTTTTAGTTATTGGACCAAATGCTCAACCAATCTAACTAAACACAATTCATTTACGTTACTACTAGTTTTTTTAAACAAAAAGTTCGACCAATCTATCTACCGTCAAAACAACAAAAGTTCGAACCATCGAATGTCAAATGCGTGACAAGTCAAAAAGGTTCGTTACGAGCCATAATGAACGCTTGTCTCTTTTTAAAAAGTCATACCGAACATCGTTTCAACAAACTCTTACACATTAATCTAACAACAAGAATTTTATTTGAATAAAATCGCATACATATATAACAAAATCCAAATCTTCACATCCGACTCAACCTAGTCGTACCCATCTTCTTAGCAATCTCCCTAAGCACAAACTTCATAACTTTCCCTGTCGAAGTCTTAGGCAACTCATCCCTAAACGACACCGTTTTCGGCACCATATACCTCGGCATTTTCTTCCTACAATACTCAATCAACTCTTCCTCCGTCACTTTCCTACTCAACCCATCTTTTAAACTCACAAACGCACACGGCGTCTCTCCCCAAAACTCATCCGGTCTCGCCACCACCGCCACTTCATTAACCACCGGATTCGTATACAAAACCGCCTCAACCTCAACACTACTCACATTCTCACCTCCAGTAATAATTATATCTTTCGACCTATCTTTAATCTCTAAATACCCATCCGTATGAATCACACCAACATCACCTGTATAAAACCACCCATTCTTCAAAGCCTTCTCTGTTCCGGTTCGATCTTTCAAGTAACCAAGCATGATCGAACTTCCTCTCATAACAATTTCTCCAACTGATTCACCGTTTCTCTCAACACCCAACCCCGATTCAGGATCCACCACATCGATTTCTGTAAACCCAACGGTTCTCACTCCTTGTCTCGCCTTTAATCTCGCACGATCACTCGCCGGTAAACGATTCCACTCCGGTTTCCACGCGCAGGAAACGTTTAAACCGGCGGTTTCCGTTAAACCGTAACCGTGACTGATTTGAAAACCAATCGATTCTGCACGGAGGAGTACGGCGGCTGGAGGAGGAGCACCGGCGGTTAAGATGTTAACCGGACGATCAAGAGGTTTAGATTCTTGAGTCGCGGACAACATGTTTAAAACCACCGGAGCTCCACAGAGATGTGTAACGCCGTGATGACGGATTAAACGGTAAATAAGCGGCGCGTCGAATTTACGCAAACAGACGTTAGTTCCACCAACGGCAGCGATTCCCCACGGGTAACTCCAACCGTTTGCGTGAAATATCGGTAGGGTCCATAAGTAAACCGGATTTTTCGGTACGGACCAATCGGTTAACGAATCGAGTGACATTACGAATATTCCTCTGTGGCAATGAACCACTCCTTTAGGAGCAGAGGTTGTACCGGAAGTGTAGTTTAAAACAATCGGATCCCATTCGGATTCGGGTCGGATCCAGTTAAAACCCGGATCACCTCTCTGGATTAGATCATCGTAACTGTAACGGAATCTCTTATCCGCCACGTCATCACCTCCTTCTTCTTCTTTATCGGCGATGATAACGAGGATAGGCGGAGAAGACGTTTTCATCATCGAGATCGCTTCGACGGCGAGATCGGAGGAGAAGACGTCGACGAAGAGAAGCTTAGATCCGCAGTGACGGAGAAGAACAGAGACTGTACGCGCGTCGAGGCGCGTGTTGATGTTGTTGAGGATTGCTCCGGTCATCGGAACAGCGAATTGGAGCTCGTACATCGCCGGAGTGTTTGGAGAGAGGACGGAAACGACGTCGGATTTGCCGATTCCGATTGAAGATAGAGCTGACCCGACGCGGAGGCAACGGAGGTTGGTTTCGCGCCACGTGTAAACGGTGTTAGTACCGTAAACGATTGAGGTGCAGTCACCGTAAACTGTGGCGGCTCTCTCTAAGAACCCTAACGGCGTTAACGGCGGTGAGTTAGCTGCACATGGCTTCATTTCCTCCATTTGTTTTTGTCGAAGTGGTGATAAAATGTTTTCTTGGTTTCTTCTCCTTTTAAATTAACCCGCCGATGACGTAATGAAACAGTAACAGATTTAAAAATAAAGATAAAATAAAAGAGTTTCGTGATTATCTAAGGCACCTTGGTGACGACAATGGAGATAAGGTTAGACTTGAGATCCAATCGTCATCTTTATAATATTGTGAAAATGGATATACGATTTTGACTAGTGTTTTTTAGCATTTTAAGTCACTGATCCAATCTAATAGAGTCATATATCTGGCATTTTTGGGAATATTTTTTTTCACAAGTAGCAGTATGGTTTGAATTATTATAACAATATTTTTCTTTTACCCATTTAAGCATTTGACTTCTTTTTTGGGTCAGGAATGGGAAGTGTTGCAACATAAATTAGATTATAAATCTTGACCAAATAATGAAAGAACAAGAAGTGGACGTGCCGGAGTGGTTATCGGGCATGACTAGAAATCATGTGGGCTTTGCCCGCGCAGGTTCGAATCCTGCCGTTCACGCTTTTTTTCTTTTTGTAGTATTTAACATTTACACACGTTTTATCTACCGTATTTATTTATTTTTATTGGTAAAATATATCCACCGTATTTGTTGTTTACTAATTACTGTATATCTCTTCATTTTAATGGAACGGATTTGGTAACAAATATTTCTTCAAATAAAAAATATGTTTTTCCAAGTCTTTTCCAGCAATGAAGTCATGTCATGTGCATGCATGCACCGTGGTAGGAAGATAATGCACATAAAATAATTCAAATATGCACGGAAGATGAATCATTTACGCAATGAAAATCACTGAGACATCAACTTAAGTTCATATATTTGTAATCACACACAGTAATTGGTTAAAATATAAAATAAATTTCTATTGGAGATACCTAAATTAATTGTCCTTTTTGTTTCATTGTTGTACCATCTACTCCATTATTTAACTGAATCTTAATTGGAATTTGGAATCACATCTAAATTCAATATTTAGGCACGTTAGCTACATTATGGTCCCGCTAAAATTAGGCCTGAGAGAGGTCGAGTCATCGAGAAAAAGTCCGAAGTGCGCAAGGGGACAAACATTTTGCTAGTTTTCTGTGAAAATTTGATGATCTATATTTGTGTTTTTTTATAATGGTTTTAGCTTGGATTTATATTTATTAACTGTAAATTTTAGTGAAAAAAAGTATCACTGAAATCGGGAAAATTACCAAAGAGAGGGATTCGATAAGGAGATCCATTATCCCCTTTTTTATTTATCCTTTGTGCAGAGGCTTTAGTACACGTGATGAACAAAGCAGAGATTGATGGTCGTATTACGGGTATGAAATTAGCAACAAAGTGTCCTTCGATTCAACATCTCCTTTTTGCCGACGATAGCTTGTTTGTGTGTCGTGCCACTCTAAGAGAAGCGGTTACCTTTGGTGCTAAGATTGATCCGATCATGAAGAGACTGTTAGCTTGTCTTTTGGGGATTGAGAAAGAGGGTGGAAGTGGTTCATACCTTAGTTTGCCAGAATGTTTTAGTGGTTCTAAGCAAAAATTACTAGCATTTATCGGAGAAAAGCTTAACAAACGGCTTAATGGATGGTTTGCCAAAATGCTTTCCCTTGGGGGAAAGGAGGTCCTTCTTAAGTCGGTTGCCATGGCTCTTCCGGTTTATGCGATGTCTTGTTTTCGCTTGACCAAACATCATTGTCAGGAAATTGCAAGTGCCATGTCTAGCTTTTGGTGGAATCATTGTGAAAATAAGCAAAGCATTCATTGGGTAGCTTGGAAGGAATTGTGTAAATCAAAAGAGAACGGAGGTTTGGGATTTAGAGATGTTAGTGATTTCAATCAAGCCTTGTTAGCTAAACAAGCATAGAAATTGCACAATGACACGGATTCTTTGTTGGCAAAGGTGTATAAGGGACGATATTATGCAAAGTGTGCGTTTCTTGATGCGGGTAAAGGTTACAGACCATCTTATGCTTGGCGTAGTATTGTACATGGGAGAGAATTGCTCCAAAGAGGATTGATCAAATCAATTGGAGATGGGAAACAAACCAAAGTTTGGATGGAGAATTGGATAATGGACAAGAAACCAAGGAGGCCATTTAATAAACAGAGGACTATTGATTTTGAGTTGATGGTTGAATCATTAATCTCCCTAAATAATCAATGGAGATTAGACTTGGTCAATGACTTTTTCCCGCCAGAGGATGTGGGACGTGTTTTGAAGATGTTTACAAGCTGCTCGAAAGATAAACTGATTTGGGCTTTCACGGATCATGGTTCTTATTCTGTGAAGAGTGGTTACTGGTTTGTAGCTAATCACTCCACCCTCCCAGCTGCTCCGGTGAATGCACAAAACAGTTATCGAGCGAAATTAAAAAGCAGAGTTTGGAAGATCAAAACCGCTCCAAAAATTCGTATGTTTCTATGGAGAGTGCTTTCTGGTGCTATTGCGGTGGCTGAGCGTTTGAGCTCTCGTGGTTTAACTGTTGATCCTATTTGTAAGCTTTGTAACGTCGAGATGGAATCCGTGAATCATGTTCTGTTTCGGTGCACTGTAACTCAAGAGGCTTGGAGCTTAACAACAATTCCACTCCCGCTGAATCGTTGATGGGTTTTGGTAATTTACTTGAAGAGAACATGGAATTTTTGTTTGATATTATGGAGTCCTCAAGCTCCTCTCATGTTAGTGGTGTTATACCTTGGTTACTTTGGAATATTTGGAAGCATCGTAATTCGATCGTCTATGCGAGCACTCAACACACGGTCCTTTCATTGGTCAATGGAGCTATGGAAGAAGCTACAATTTGGTTTGCAATTGATAATGAGGCAGACGACTCATCACGTGCTAATCAAAGTGGAGGTCTTCAAGAATTACATTGGCAGAGACCACTTACTAACATAGTTAAATGCAACGTGCCTGGAGATTGGAGGAATGCATATTTACATAGTGGAGGGTCATGGATTGCTCGAGATCATAGGGAATCGGCTTTGTACCATGCAAGGGAAGCTTTCACGAAGTCTAGGAATCGGATCACCGCTGAACTTAGATGTATCATATGGGCTTTACAGAGCCTACGTGATATGCACTTTCAATATGTGTCCATTGCTTTTGATTGTTCTGCTACATATGATGCGATTATGAAACCAATAGAATGGCCTCGTTACTGTGTTTTCACAGAAGATGTACTACGGTTGAAGGCTAGTTTCCGCAGTTGTTCTTTTAAGTTGGAATCTCAAAGCGCGAATAAAACTGCAAAAGAGATTGCGAAGAGTGTTACGAGAGATGGACGTTTTAATTCTTATATGGCCGCAAAAGGATCATCTTGGTTGCATGACTTGATCATTCAAGAAGCAAGTCTTTGACATCTTTTGTCCTTGTCATTGGGCGTTGATGTTGGTTTTGATATTTCATGTTTTGCTTTCATGAACTTATTGTTATGTTTCTGGTTTCGATGCTTTGCATTACTATTAATAAAATTCAGACGATTAAAAAAAATCGGGAAAACTAACTAATACGCTTATAAAAATTTTACGAAGCATTAAATAGAACATTTTATGAAACTTTAGCTTTTAATATATTTAACAAACGAACTTTTTTAAAGTTATGACTAAGAAATCTATTAAAAAAGCATCTACCAAAAGAAATCCAAAGATCCCTGCTTCATGTGATGACTCCCCCTATCTTTAGTTTGCAATATACAAACTCTACTACATGTAACTTTGATATATAAACAATACATAACGAGCTTAGATGGATTCATCATTCACTGATTAGTCTACTCTTGGTCTCTGTTCTACAATCAAAATCTCATTACTCTAATCATCTTCCATTGGCCTAGACATGTCAATAACTTAAAGATATGTTATCAAGTAAAACTTCTGTTCTTTATACTATGTAAGTCCAAGAAAAGAGTGTGCGAGAACAAAACATCAGTATATGACGAAAATCCACGATCATATATATATGTCTTAGCCACTACATTGTAAACAAAGGAAAAACATCCATGCCTCCTAAGTTTATCTATTTCAAGCTTATCCTGTTGATACTATATGATATGGTATAACCCAAACAAAAAAAAAACTACAAGCCAGACTCTTTTTACAAAACACCATACCAGAGACATCATCAGGTGAGTTTTTAGCAGCCACTCCGACTCATTCTACGCCTCCATCAAAACCTATGACGATACTATCCAGCGCTCTCTTCGCGGTCCCAAAACCGACTGGATATCTTCTGATTGCTTCTGCATTGTAAGAGTAAAAGAAAACAAAGTAAGAACATTGTTTCCTAAATAAACCTCAGAAACAACTTTCAAAAGTAACATAACCCAATCAATATCCCTTTTTCAATAGTCAACATCAAGATTCAATCAGCAAGAACACATACAATCTTGCCTTGTACAAACATTCAAGATTCCATAGAACACATAGATAATTACATTTCTCTAATTCAAGATTCCATTAGAGGCATCAATTTTGTAACAGATTCAAAGTTATTGCCTATCTTTTTATTCACACATTACAAATTGGGGAAAATCTAAAACCCTAACTATTTAACAAAAACCCCCAAATTCTACTCACGAGATCGCAACAACGTACCTGCAAATCACGGGTTCTAGAGAGATCAACAGTACGTGGTATCGATTCCGCAGCAGTACAATCTCTCGGCGACTCAAAAAGCGAAAGAGAAAGCTGCTTATCAGCAACACCGACATCAAAATGAATCAACCCAGAACTCTCCGGATCCACATGTATACCTTTCACAGCAAACCATAGAAACAGCTCCTTCTGCGTAACACCAGATAAATTCCCGATCCTCCCATCAGAAAGTACGCCGGTGATATTGTAGTCAAAGTGAAACTGATTCTCGAATTTAGCATCGCAAGGAACAGGAAGAGCGACGGTGAATTGTCCCGTTTTGATGTCGATTGAGAAATTGGTAACTCCTTTTGGAACTATTCCCGCGGGAAGATTACTTTCTCGGAGGTAGTCGTAAAACGACGGATCCGGTGATGAAGAAAGCTCAAGGAAGAGAATCGAAGCGATGATGACGAAGAAGAGATCTCGAGAAGTAGTACCCATTGAAGAATTCGTCGAAGGAAAGTTTTGAGAGAAAGCGAAGAAGAAGAAGAAGATGGTTTAAGTTTCCTCTATGAACAAATTCCGTTTCTTTTGTTTATGGGTTAATTAAATTTACTTTATTCTTGTTTAGCTTTGACTTGGAGGTTTACTCAGTTTCATTAACTGTTCGTTCATTAATTATATCCCAACTTCCCCTAGCTTATATGGGCCGGGTCGAGTTCAAAGAAATAAGTAAACCGGACAAAATTTCGAAATGGGGAAAATTTTCAATACAACAGATTCAACAGAATACAGAACCATTCGTGTATAATATAAGGATAAATAAAACAAGAGGTCTCATCTTTCTTTGAATTGGAACCAATAGAAACTAAAAACCTAACAGACTTTAACAGTAACAACGAAAGGAACATTCTTAACAGTCTCAACAAATTGCTTTTACCAAAGCGCACAGGGATTGGATTTAAGTAGCCTCTTTTCTCCATATATCATCATTGTGCCGATTCTACGGTTGAACCACAAACAGAGGCTGTAAAAACACAAAACAGAGATATCAGTAGATATCCCTTTCAAATACAACGCATTCTGTATATATATAACCTTGGTAATTGAAATAATGAAAGCGTAAAAAGCTAGTTCTAGTAAAACACACAAAATGTGGTTCTTGAGATAGAGAAAATGATTGCATTTAGTAACACGGTAGAGAAATGAGAAAACTTACAGTGTCGAGGCTAACAGGCTTCCCGTCTTCTGCAACGATATCCACTACCGTTCCAGTATGGTCAGACTGAGGAGACAAAGTTCATGTTTCAGAGTTTAATCAAAAATCTGATATATAGAAACCACAAAGGATGCTAGTGAATATTTAGGAACTCACCTCTATTTCATTCATCAACTTCATGGCTTCAACAATGCAGAGAACTTGTCCCTTCTGCACTTTATCTCCAACCTATAGCAGCAACATAGTCAATTAGTAATATAGCATGAATCCAGACACTGAAATACAGCAGCATAAAGATGGAAAAATTGCTGGCTATGACAAATCTGTTTCCTCAGTTAATCTTATCAGATTTTCTATTTCGTAATGTATTAACCACATAACAGTTTCCTAGGGTGTCCTTAACCAAGTGAAAAGATATAAACACTCAATTGAAATGGTTCAACTTAAGGAAAGAAATGATTTTTTTGTTTGTTTTACAAACAAGCAAGTTTTAAAAAGTTTCTGTGCAATTAGTATAGGCACATGTTTAGCAAATATCCTAACCTTGATAAAGGGTGGTTCACCAGGTGCTGGACTACGGTAGAACGTGCCAGCCATTGGGCTTTTAACAGTAGGAAGCGATGATTTAGGTGGAGTAGGTGCGGATGGTGGAGGCAGGGAGACAGGAGTAGAAGGGGCTGGTGAGGCAGCAGGTGCAGAGGGAGGAGGCATAGATTGGGCATAAGAAGGCTGATTTGGTTGCTGCATCATAACATACTGTGGGGCTTGGGGTTGAGGTAAGGCTTCCTTTTTTCGAATGACAAGTTCACAGTCGAGTTGTTTCAACTGCAACTCAACAATGTCTCTAGAATCCACAAGCCTGCATAAGAAATGTGAATATTCAACCATAAGGTTAAAATGATCTTGGCTTACAAACAGGGGAACAGTACTTACTTGACAAGAGTTGTTACTTGGGTAAGGAACTCAGAGATAGACTCTTCTGTTGCTAAATCAGCTGTAGAAGAAGAAGAAGCAGAAGACTCTTTCAATGACTTTTTATCTTCAGCTGATGGTCCATCGGTTTTCACAGGAGCTGAAGCATTTGATGCTGCACCGCTACCAACCTTTAAAGCCAGAAGGAGAGTCCAGAAATGAACAAATTTTCGGAGAAACACTTTCTCGACGAAATCGGTGATTAAGGAGCTTACCTTGTTAGATTGTGCTTTCACCACAGGGTAGCTACTGCGACTAGGCTGCAATTTTTCATATGCCAAAAGTCAAGACAAAAGAATACCAAACATATACGAGATAACAATGAAACTACATGTATTCATTAGCCCAAAAGAATTCGAGATACATATATTAAACAGCCTTGAAGATCAAGAACTACGAGTACTAACATTTTCCTGAGACTAACCTACGAGCTAGCATAAAACTAAACAACATGAGGGACAAAATCAAGCAATATAAATACAAAATGTGAAACTCTTTAGTTTATACAAAAACCATTTCTACCAAATGCTTCAAATTCCCAAATCACAGAGTATTCATAAATCTGGAAATCGCATTTTACAATTCTTCTCGAAAGATTAGTCCCTGAATTTGAATTTGAATTTGAACATATACAAAAGAACCAAATCGAAATTGCATATGAACAATTATCCAAAACCTTGAGCAAATTGAAATTATCCAAAATCACATTAAAAACCACATTGCATCAAATCTTAAATTCGAAATGAATCGCGTACCTTGGAGAGAAAGCGAAGCTTAGGCTTGGAAGAGAGACGGAAAGAGACTCTACGAGGGAGACGAGAACGAGTTGAGAGAGGGAAGTTCGAAGAGGTTTGATTAACTGCGTAAACGGAAGCAGCCGGAGATGTGACTGAGAATGAAGAAGACGCCATTGATTCTTCTTCTTCGTCTTCGGTGGTGCAGATCGGGTTTAGGTCTCTCGATGAAACCAAAGAGCTAAACAGTTCACTCCAGACAGAGAGAGAAAACGATGTTCAGAGTTGGATCGCGTTTCTCTCCATTTTAACTTGCTTTCAGATTACGCCACGTGTCATGCTCTGATCTGTTGAACTGTATTGCGATTACCTTCCTTGTGGACAAAATGAATATATATTATAGATTTCTTCATAGAAATGTTTTTATTTTTAGTGAAAATTGATCAAATAAATATTTAGAACTAGAATTAGTGAATGTTCCTTTCAATTTGCAGGGTGAAATTCTTGTTTGGGACAATTATAGAATTACATAGAACAAACCATTGCATTCAAATGATAAAATGTTGTCACTATTACCAAATTTTATAAAAATATGAATAGATCCAAATACATTATGCCAAATAAGTTAAAATTTTAAATATTAGGCCAGGTCGGATTTGGTGAACAACTAATTTGAAGTTATGACTAAATGAACAATCCAATTTTCAAACAAAAAAATACTAAATGAACAATCTAGTTGGAACAATCAATGAAAACAAAGCACATACATCATACATGTAAGCCAAACTATGAACAATATGCATCTTTTTTAACTATTGGTCCCTCAAAATTAAAAAACCATGTTAATCTAAAGTCTCATCAACCTTGTGCAATGGAAATACATCCTTGACCTCAACCAAAAATAGTGAAATCTCTTGGTCATGAACTTGTGATACATAAAAAATTTAGCTCATCATTTCATCATACCTTCCCAGCATTATTTATACATACATTGTTATATTAAAACCGATTCCGGTTATGGAAACAGCAGAGAGTTTCACACGTTGAACCAAACCAATTACACTCAGATGGAGAATGATCCTAATACTTTACAACACACTTGATAGAGAGACTCAGCCAGACCTCGCTGCTTCAATGGCTGCAACTAAGTCTTCAAATTTTGCACCGGTCACTTCCTTTACTATCTTATTGTCTTTCAAGATCTTGAAGGTTGGAACCGCCCGAATTCCTAGCTCCTTCGCCAATGGCTGCAAGCAAGAGTAAGATGTAAAACACAAGTGACATAAGAATAAAAACACACTCAGGGCAAAAAGAAGAACAGACCTTGTTGTCTTCGTTGCAGTCAAGCTTAAGAAACACCATGTCCAGGTGCTTCTCCGATAGCTCTTTGTATTTAGGAGCCATCACTTTGCAAGGACCACACCTGCAAAGAACCCGATAAGGAGGATGGGGAAAACATGAAAACTTTAACACCAAAACGAAACATTTACTAGAAACCTCATCTCATACATCAGTGATGATGTGAATTGGGAACAACTTTTAAGCTTGTTTATTCAATGCATATGCTCTAATTCTTTCGAAAGCGTTACTATTCATAACTCCATCTCCTTTGTATCGAACAGATCAAATGAACAAGAAAAGGGATACAAATGAATGTCCAGAGAAGCAGCCCTGATGATGCAAACTCAAAAGATTTTGGGTGATACTTAGTTACTTCCAATGCCGTAACCTTTGAAATTTGAATACAAATGAAAGCAGCAAGAGGATCAAAATTTATTCCTAAACTATGGAAGTTACACAATATAAGAAGCAAAGTGACTTTCTTAAACAAGACCAGGTAAACAAGTTAGTACCAAAAGAGCTAAAGTTGATAAATCCCAAATTATCAAACTATATTGAAACCGTAAATTCCAATGATTGATACAAAACCTATCAACAATCTAAAGTGTTCGACATTTCAACTGATTCATACTCGAGTGAAGAATTCAGACAAAACCGTACATAGATTGCAATCAAGGAATGTGAAAACAGATTTGGACCAAGAAGAACAAGTGATCGAACATACCACTGAGTGTACATGTCGAGGACAACAATCTTTTCACCGGCGGCTTTCACGATTGGCCAGAACGTGTCCTTATCAACCTCCGTCACTTGACCGACACTGACATTCACAGTTTCTAAGCTACACCTCACCGCATAGGAACCTCCCCTCTTCCCTGAATCTAAAACCACACCACCACCCGAAATGAATCCGCTTTTCGTCGCGATCTGGCAGTATTGCTTCACAGAGGTAAATCCGACGCCGACGGTGGACGAAGCCGGAGAGTAACGGAAAGCTGTCGGAGATGCAGCGATTCGGAGAGAGAAATGCATTGTGGAAGAAGCTCGAGTCCAAAATCACACTGTGAAATTTGATTGGTCGGAGATTTAGAATGTGATCTTCTCGAAAGCTATTTTATTTCATTATTTTTATTTACTAGGGTTGGACTCGCCCGTTGGACGAGTTTTGTTTCTTTTGATGTTTTTATGTTATTTTTTTATGTTTGGAAACTATATCATATATAACGTATACTGCAAAATATTTATGTTAGTATATACTGTATCTTTTACATTCATTAACATATTATAATATCATATGTTCAATCATTAATTTGAGTGTGAAATTTTCTTTTCTTTTTTGAAATTCTTCCAATTTGGCATTTGATTTTAAATAAATAATTTTTAGTTTCTAAAAACTTTTTATTTTATTTTTAATTGCTTCTATCTTAACCAATCATAATCGCGTAACATACATAACAATCATATGATTTTTTGCATCATGGTGTATAACTGCGTACACTTTTACATAAAAATCATATATCATTCTCCCTATATTTTGTTGTATAATTCATGAATAACGCGACCATTCATTTTTTATCTTTACATATATCAAACCTCAAGATTATTTATTTATTTTAAATTATGGTATTGCAACGTTTTTAATTTTTTCTTTTATACTTCCAGAAACTCAATTATATTGAATCAATTCTTTTTTTCTTTTGGACAAATCTTATATTCCAAATTTTTACTTTACTTTCTCCTAAATGTTTTTGATATCCTTTAGTGAAATCATATATCCTATTTCTCATTAAACCTTCAACCTCATAGCAATTGGCGGAAGCTCAATTATGATGCCTTAATAATTGAATCATTTAATCTATTTTTGTTTGATTATATCTCATGTCGTTTATTTACATTTTTATTCATTGCTCTTATATGTAAACTCATAATGTTGATTATTTTCTAATGAATTTTATTATAAATGATATATATTCATTATTGTATTTTTAGTTTAGAAAATAAAATACTCAAATAATCCCAAAACATCGTTTGCGTGATACATGAGTTTTATAATTTTATTAACTTAACGACAAAATTTTGATTTTACCATTTACAGTGTATACCTCTTATCTTTCAAATAATGGTATTATAACACTTTCAAATAATGGTATTATAACACTTTCAATTTTGTCTTTCATCCTTTCATAAAATTCAAATATAACATAATGAAAAAATTGTATATTCCAAATTTTCATCCTATTATCTCATCTTTACTAAGATGGTTCAATAGCTTTTTAGTGAAATAGTAGATATTCTTTTTGTAGATTGACAACTCCTTAACAATTGTTTGACACTGAAATTATTTAGGTTTTTTTTCTTTGATTCTTTGATGTCGTTTATAATTTTATCCATTTGTTTTTATATGTATAAATATTTTACATATTTCCAATTTCTTAAATTGATTATGTATATAAAAACTTTTAAGCAAGAAGGTCAACCCGTTGTTTAGAATTTAACATTATATTTATTTTACTTGTTTAACCCATTTTTTACTTACTTGTTTAAACTCTACATATATTTACTGATTTTCGTTTTTTTAATTTAATTAAAGTGTAGTAGTTATTAGTAACAATAAATATACATAAACGACATCATCTTTAATGAGATGGTTCAATATCCTTGTAGTGAGATGGTTCAATATCCTTGTAGTGAAACAATATATATTATTTTTCTTTAGATCAACAACATCTTAACAATTGTTTGACATTCAAATTATTTAGATTTGTTTTATTTGATTCTTTGATGTTGTTTATATTTTTATTCATTTGTTCTAATATGTATATTTAATGTACATATTTCCAATTTTTGAAACTGAATATTGTTATTATAAATCCATTTATTTTTGAAATTATATTTACAACAATAAAATACTCAAATTAATTTTACATGTACTACTTTTAGCTATTTATTGACTTATTTTCGTATTTTATATTTAATTAGATTTTTTTTACCTATAAGTAAGAATATATATACATAAACATGAATTAAATGAAAAAAAAATATGAATTAAATGACACTTAAATTTAAAATTAATTATAAAAAATGATTTGCCTATGTGGACACCTTAGATGAAGAGAGGACTCCCTAATTATATATATGATTTCATGTTTGTTATCTTTATCCGGACTGATTTTTGTCGATAATACCCTTTATAAATGAAGAAGGAAAATGACATACGGGGGTATTTATGTACTTTACATAATTAACTCTTTTATTAGTTTATGAAGTTACAAGCACAGATTGGAAAAGCATGTCTTTTTCGTAAAGAGACATATTTTCCGTATATCTATCATCGTCAAAATCCAAAATACATCTACAAAACAGTAGTAGTGATTAAGGAAACTATTTTGGATATACGTATTATATAAGCTTGTGTGCTCTTTCAAGTTAGATCCTCCTTGTATTGTTCAGTCCATATGTCCAAAATCCACTTGACAAGTGTCAAAATATATTCTACAAAGTTCATATATCAAAATCAAATTAGTTAACAAACTGAACCGGACCAAAACGATTTCGAGGTTAGTACCAACTTCCCCTAAACCAAACGAAGCCAGCCAATGCCCATGCCTAGTTTTATATACGTAATCGGGACGTAATTAAAAGATAAAGTTATTTGTTGTACAAAGTAGAATTAGTCAATTGTTTAAAAGAAATAGTCAACTTTCTATTTCAAAATTGTTGTCTCGTTCAAGCATTCTCAGGGTGAAGATGACCAAATAGGCTAAACAACCAAAATTGTAGAGACTTTGTGACTTATCTCTACAAGACTACAACATCAGCTTATCTATACGTGTCATCTTCAGAATTAGTAAAAACGTCCCAAATATGAGTATTGATTAATGATTAGTTCTATATATATGAATTTTAGCAACTCTGTTCTTCACTCAAGAAACACAGAGGAAAGAAACAAAGAGACAAAAATATGTCAATCTTTCTATGTTTCATCTGCCTTTTACCCATTTTGTTGGTTTCCTTATCATTAATAAGCTTTTCCAAACCTAACAGTCCTCCTGGACCAAAGAAGCTTCCAATCATCGGAAACTTACACAACCTCAAAGGAATGCCTCACTTATGTCTTCAAAAACTCTCCCAAAAGTACGGACCAGTCATGCTTCTATGGTTTGGGTACGTGCCCATGGTGGTGATCACATCGAAAGAAGCAGCCGAGCAAATTCTCAAGACCCAAGATCTTGAGTGTTGTAGCCGACCAGAGACGGTCTCGACCAAAATGGTCTCTTACAACTTCAAAGATATCGGCTTTACGCCTTACGGTGAAGAATGGAGGGCGATGCGGAAGCTCGCCGTGGTCGAGCTCTTCAACGCGAAAAAGCTTCAGTCTTTCAAGTACATCAAAGAGGAAGAAAATGACTTGTTGGTCAAGAAATTGTATGAATCGGCTTCAAGACGATCTCCAGTGAATTTGAAGCAGACCTTTTCATATTAGTCGCAAGTATTGTTTGTAGGCTTGCGTTTGGACTGAATCTCTGTGACTGCAAGTTCATCGACGAGCATAGTATCGAAGAGCTTGTTCACAAGTCTGAGTTGGTTCTTGGGAGCTCTGCCTTCTCTGATTTCTTCCATGGAGGAGTTGGTTGGCTCATTGATATATCATGGTTTTTACCCGTTTTTTACCATGATTTAACCCGGTTTTATCGAGTTTTTCGGTGTTTTTCGAGTGTTTTAGATACTTTGCAGGTTTGTGTACGTGTTGAGTTTAATTGGTGATAATGGAGAAATTTGGAGCATTGTGGAAAGATGAGCTGAAGTCGCTATGACGGATTTTCAATTGCCGTCAGATATTTGTGTCGATCGACACCAGGAGGTGTGTGTTGATCGACACCAGGAGGTGTGTGTTGATCGACACATGCCCATGACGAAAATATTTTCCAGTTTTGAAGATTTCCTTTTTCCACCAGAAGTTTACAATAAAAGCCCATCACGAATTTGAGGCACTATATATAGTTTACTTTTAGGTTTTTAGATAATATATCTTAGTTTCTATTGAAGAAGTTTAGAGAGAGCTTTTTAGAGTTTTTAGGGAGACAAGTTTACTTTGTTCTTTGAGATTCTTCGAACCCTATTGTTCTTATTCTTATTCTCTTTCTTTATGCATTATTATTCAGCTATGATTTGTCTTGCTTCCATGTCTGAGTAGTTTGCTTGTTAGGTTTATGATTTTTCATAAAACTGGATTGTTAGATTCACATCATTGATTAGGATTGATCACCTAGAATTATGATCTTAGGTTAATGAATTGATGCGAAAGCATAATTGATTTCCTGAACTATCTTAGATGAGCAAAATTCCTACTCGCAAAGAAATTTGGTTTAGGGATTTTGTGAGTAATTGAACCTGAACTTAATGCTTGTTTAAGTTGTTAGAATTCGCAAAGAAATTTGGGTTTCTAGGATTTATGCATAGATAGCTTTCGCAACGACAGTTGGTTATCTTTACATTCGTGTTTTAGCTCAAGAACTGTTCTTAATAAAATCCTATCGTAATTGAATCTGCAATTTAGTTTTACCTGCGAATTACCTGAAAACCTAGCTTTTTGTTTAATTGAATCTTAAGAAATCAACAACCTTTCTCTGTTTCAATTTGCTTTTGTCTTTATTTTACTTTATTTTGCTTAGCTCAATTCGAAGTCAATAATCCTATTGTTTGATTTAACTCTCAGTGATTCGACCCCTTACTATAATTGATCTCTTAATTTGAGAGAGTAGCTCAGGGTAAATTTGAGCATATCACTCATTGACCGGATCTCGGGCCAAAACAAGAGATTGAACAATGTTTTCTCGGAACTCGACACTTTCTTTCAAAATGTTCTAGATGATCATCTAAGACCTGAAAGAATAGTACTTGAGAGTCCTGATGTAGTTGACGTGATGGTCGATATGATGAAAAAGCAAGATCAAGATAAAGATTTTTTCAAACTCACAACGGATCATCTCAAAGGAGTCATCTCGGTAATCTTCTACTAAACCATATTTCTAGACTAACCCTTTCCAAATATTTCTAACGCTGCATATGTGTTACGTCAGGACATATTTTTTGCAGGAGTAAACACAAGCGCGATGACCTTAATATGGGGAATGACTGAGATGATCAGAAACCCGAGAGTAATGAAGAAAGTGCAAGGCGAGATTCGGACAACACTCGGGAACAAGAAGGAGAAAATCACAGAACAAGATCTAAACTAACTTCACTACTTCAAGCTCATGGTCAAGGAGATATTCAGGTTACATCCAGCAGCTCCACTTTTGCTCCCAAGAGAAACATTGTCTGACATCAAGATTCAAGGCTACGACATCCCTGCAAAAACCCAAATCATGATCAACGTTTACTCCATCGCACGTGATCTAAAACTATGGAAAAACCCAGACGAGTTTAACCCTGACAGGTTTCTTGACAGTTCCATAGATTAAAAGGGAATAAAGTTTGAGTTTTTACAGTTTGGTTCTGGTCGAAGAATTTGTCCAAGAATGACCACGGGAATCGCCACCGTGGAATTGGGACTACTGAATTTGCTTTACTTCTTTGATTGGGTATTATTGCCTGAGGGTAAAACGGTGAATAACATCGATCTAGAAAAAGCCGGAGCAATCGTCATTGGCAAGAAAGTCACACTTGAACTTGTTCCACTTCTTCGTAACTGAAATGCTAATCAATCAAACAAATAGTCAATAAGAATGTTTGTAAAATAAAGTTGTTCCTTTCTAAAGTCTTAATCAAACAGTCTTGGCTTTGGTAAGCAATGGGTATTTGAGTATTTCTATCACCGTATTTAACCGAAACCGGTTTAAGGCAAACCGGAACTACGGTTATTGAAAACCCATCGGCAAAATCAAATCGTATTCAAACTCCTCTCGAAGACTCGTCGCTGCACAAAAACGGCAACGATGTTCCTCCGCCGCGTGAACGTCACGCGCTTCTCGCCACTCCTTACTTCTCGCTTTATCTCCGCCGCAGCCACCGTGTCCAATAACGCCACCGGTTCTCTCTCGCAATACTACACGGAGAAGCCACCGATCAAACCGTGGCCACAAAGACTATTCCCGAAGCGATTAGTCTCCATGATCAGTCAACAGCAAAACATCGATCTCGCTCTCCAGATATTCCTCTACGCCGGTAAATCGCATCCCGGATTCACTCACAATTACGATACTTACCACTCCATTCTCTTCAAACTCTCCCGTGCTCGTGCTTTCGATCCCGTGGAGTCTCTCATGGCGAATCTTCGAAACTCTTACCCACCGATTAAATGCGGAGAGAATCTCTTCATCGATTTGCTTCGTAACTATGGACTCGCAGGTCGATTCGAAACATCTGTGAGAATCTTCCTTAGAATCCCTGATTTTGGTGTGAAACGCTCTGTTCGATCTTTAAACACACTCTTGAACGTTCTGATTCAGAATCAGAGATTTGATTTGGTTCATGCTATGTTTAAGAACAGTAAGAAGAGTTTTGGTATCACGCCTAATATCTTTACTTGTAATCTACTTGTTAAGGCTCTTTGCAAGAAGAATGATATAGAAAGTGCGTATAAAGTGCTCGACGAAATTCCTGAGATGGGTTTGGTGCCGAATTTGGTGACTTATACAACGATTTTAGGTGGGTATGTTGC
Organism: Arabis alpina; assembly: GCA_900128785.1. Lineage (NCBI taxonomy): Eukaryota > Viridiplantae > Streptophyta > Magnoliopsida > Brassicales > Brassicaceae > Arabis > Arabis alpina. The sequence continues at coordinate 12,782,607 of LT669795.1, forward strand.
TAGAGGTGATATGGAAGCTGCTAGGAGGGTTTTGGGAGAGTTGTTGGATCGTGGTTGGTATCCTGATGTGATTACTTACACTGTTCTTATGGATGGTTATTGTAAGTTAGGGAGATTTTCTGATGCTGCTATGGTGATGGATGAGATGGAAAGGAATGAGATTGAGGCAAATGAAGTAACGTATGGTGTTATGATTGGAGCTTTATGTAAGGAGAAGAAATCGGGGGAAGCGCGTAATATGTTTGATGAAATGCTTGATAGAAGTTTCATGCCAAGTTCTTCTCTTTGTTGTAAAGTTATTGAAGCGTTGTGTCAAGACCATAAGGTAGATGAAGCTTGTAGTCTTTGGAGAAAGATGTTGAAGAACAACTGTATGCCTGATAATGCTCTGCTGAGTACTCTCATCCATTGGCTTTGTAAAGAAGGGAGAGTTTCAGAAGCGAGGAAATTGTTTGACGAGTTTGAGAAAGGCTCGATCCCTAGTCTTTTGACGTACAACACTTTGATTTCTGGAATGTGCGAGAAGGGTGAGTTGACAGAGGCGGGTCGGTTATGGGATGACATGGTTGAGAGGAAATGCAAGCCGAATGCTTTTACATATAACGTTTTGATCGAAGGCTTGTCTAAGAGCGGAAATGTTAAAGAAGGAGTTAGGATGCTTGAAGAGATGCTGGAGAATGGTTGTTTTCCTAACAAAACAACGTTTTTGATACTGTTCGATGGGATGCAGAAGTTAGGGAAAGAAGAGGATGCGATTAAGATTGTTACAATGGCTGTTATGAGCAGGAAAGTCGATAAAGAATGTTGGGAACTCTTCGTGAAGAAATTTGCTAGTGAACTAGATAAAGGGGTTCTAGTTCTTAAAGAATTATTGCATGAAACTTCCGTCTCTTGAAGAACTAAGACACTGATCATTGCTCAATGGTCAAAAGGCTATCGATCTCCTAAAGGTATATCTATCTTACTCTTGACTTGATTTATTGAAATTCTTACATATATTAAGATACAATAAAGAATAGTATGAACAGGGAGAGAGACTATTGTGGCAGATGAAGTTGAAAGGGGAGGAACGCAGCGACTCAAGCCGCTTATGATTCTGGTTCAAGCTGTGCAACCGCTCTCTTGATAATCACCTCAGAGATTAATTATCCCAAAATGCAAGAAGCAGACATTGATGGAGGCTTGTAAAGAAGAAGAGATCTCCAAATTCCGCACAAGTCTTCAGGACTTTGGTACTGTTTTCTAACCTCTTTCTAAAGCAATATATCTTGGCCCATGTTTCTGTTTTTTGTTTGTTTCATTGTTAGCCCAGCTTACAGGGATATGAACTTCCACAAACTAGATTGTTTTTTTTTTTTCTTTCTAATATCATAGACTCATAGTATGTGGTATTGATAATTATGATATGATTTCGATGCTACTTGTACGTACGCTAGAAATAGAAAGTAATAGACAAAAGATCTACAAAGAGTGTCTAAACAAAGACATTCATTGACTAAAGAAGTGCAATAGCTTCTACATCACATGATTGAAATCCTGTATAAAGTCTTTGCACCATACCAACTCATTCATTCCTTTAATACCTAATACTTGTCTAACTAAGTATACATATCTAATAGTAACTGATAGAGTATTAGACAATATTGTTCAAAAATTCTTTACTGTTTCGTTAAGAGTATTGAATTAGTACTTTTATTTACTTCAAATGGTTTATAGGCAAAAAAAGTAGTAAATTAAGAATGATAATTTTTTCCAATCCAAATCCACTAAAAATGAAGAAGAAATAAATTAGCAGAAATTTGAAGGAAATGAACAAGAAACAAAAAAGGTTATATGTAGTTAAGTTAGTAGGTTGTTATAACAATAATTAAAAAAAAAGCTAAAGAAACAGAGACATTCGAATGTCTGCTTCACTATTTAGTTTCCTTTGGTTACGTCTCAGATCCTTCCTTCCTCTTCTCCATTTTCCCCCCTCTCCGTCTTTCTCGGATCCAATCTCCGGTGACTGCTTCTCCGACTAGGAATCACCTCGCCGTCACCATGACCGACTCCAACGATGTCGGAATGGATGCTGTTCAGAGACGACTCATGTTTGAAGACGAGTGAGAGAAATTCGATTCCTTTTCTTCCATTTTGATTTGGGTTTGGTTTATTAACCCAAGGGTTTTATTACTTATCTATCTAGAATGAATGTAATTGGTTTAAAATCATGGAAAAAGCTTAAGCTAAGAGACTATGTATGTTTCTTCTCATTTCATTATTCCAATTCAATCTCTTTCTTTTGCGCAGATGCATTCTTGTTGATGAAAATGATCGTGTGGTGGGCCATGACACTAAATATAACTGTAAGTCAATTTGGTTTTGATGGCAACATTACATTAGCTGCTTTTGGATCCTTTATGTTGATGTTGTTTTTTCATTAAAACACATGATTATATGACCAAATATATCTCGGAATGTGTGTCTTAGCGAATATTTTTGATGCAACCTAGTTAGAATTATGTACAAGTGTTAAGCTTAGTTGTTCCAGGATAATAATGACTCCTTATCAAATTTGCAGGTCATCTAATGGAAAAGATTGAAGCTGAGAATTTACTTCACAGAGCTTTTAGTGTCTTTTTATTCAACTCCAAATTTGAGTTGCTTCTCCAGGTATTTTGCTTATGATTGATCACTTTGATGTGAATATCACTCTAGGTTTATAAATCCATTATCTATATAGTTTTGTTCACCATACAACACTCTAGGTGCCCCCAAGCAAGTTAATTGGGTAAATTTTGCGTAGTCAAGATAGCTTATGTTTTTATTGGGCATGGTAGTTCTGTAATGTCTGAAACTAGACACACTTGTAAAGGTAAATATACTGTAGCTTCTGGTAGTAAGGCAACGGTTAATCTAGATTCAAGGGATTTGTTAGCCAAGGTGAAAATCACATAGGTTTATCAAAACGGTTGGTTGAGTTTTGATCTGCTAGCCTCATATTATATGACCATCCTACTGAGATTCTACTCTTCTTCTGGACAGCAAAGGTCAAAAACAAAGGTTACTTTCCCATTCGTGTGGACAAACACTTGTTGCAGCCATCCTCTTTACCGTGAATCTGAGCTTATTGACGAGAACGTGCTTGGTAACTTGCTGGAAAACGATTAAAACATCTTGAAACTACTGGTGAGGAGCTACTACATACTGATTCCTTACTATTGGATCTTTCCTTGCTAGGTGTAAGGAATGCTGCACAAAGAAAGCTTCTCGATGAGCTCGGTATTGTAGCTAAAGATGTACCAGTAGACGAGTTCACTGCCTTGGGACGCATGCTTTACAAGGCACCTTCTGATGGAAAATGGGGCGAGCACGAACGTAAACAATCATTCATTTCTCCTTTGATTTTACAGGCTTTGGTTATATATCTGAGAGTCTCTGTGGATTCTTTTTTTGCAGTTGACTATCTACTATTCATCGTGCGGGACGTGAAGCTTGAACCAAACCCAGACGAAGTGGCTGATATAAAGTATGTGAGTAGAGAAGAGCTTAAGGAGCTAGTGAAGAAAGCAGATGAAGGTGATGATGAAGCGGTGAAACTATCTCCATGGTTTAGATTGGTGGTTGACAATTTCTTGATGAAATGGTGGGATCATGTTGAGAAAGGAACTCTTATTGAAGCTGCAGACATGATAACCATTCACAAACTCTGAACTTTTTACAGAGTTTTGATCTTCTCTTCTCATTTGATTCTTTGTTATAATAAATAAATGTATGTCTCTCTTTCTATAGGTTCCAAACAAAATTGGCAACAAGATTTCCTTATATGAAGGAATTTGTTTGCATCCAAAACAAGATTTGAATCTGTTTTACTTTTTAAATTATAATTCTCCAAAGTAAAGAAAGAAAGAAACCATAACACGTTGAAACAGAACAAACAAAAAAAGAAAGGTGGAAACAGAACAAACAAAAAAAGTAAAGATAAAGACCACAAGATTGTCAAGTAATCTCATGATTCCTTTCACAAGAATCCCTTTTTCTATCAAAAACTAATTTATTTTCTTCTCTGAAATAGTAACACTGTACAGAGTTCTTTCTGCATCTGAATTTCGTCTGATCCAGGTAACAAGACTTGATCTAATGCCTTGGTAATTTACAAAATAAAGTTTGTAATTTTTCTTATGGGTTTGATCGATTCTTGTACATGAGGAAAGATTATAAAACATATTGGTGTATTGTTAATCTTATCACTATTTTTTTCCTAGATTACTTTTGATTGATTATACCCTCAAGCCTCTTCTTGATCATAAGGTGATAAAAGAAGGAAATGGCGTTTGTGACAACTGCGGAAGTTTGTGACGCGAATCAAGAACTGATTAGGAATGGTCAGCTTCGAGCTTTGCAACCCATTTTCCAGATTTATGGACGTCGACAAATATTCTCAGGTCCTGCTGTTACTGTCAAAGTATTTGAAGACAATGGCTTAATCCGTCAATTCATCGAGGAGAAAGGTAATCAAAACTTTCTAAACTTCACTACTTGCATAGAGAAAGAGAGAGACTTGTGGAGGTAATGATATTGAATCAAGAACCTTCATATCATTTAAAGATGGATAGTTTTATGATGAAATGTGTACTACTTTGAGAGAAAGAACTTGTTGTCTCTAGTTATAAAACTTTTGAAATAAGAATCTAGATAATGTTTTAAAGAAAAAAGATTCATTAAAATGTATTGGATGTTATTAGGAAACGGTAGAGTTCTTGTGGTGGATGGTGGTGGAAGTCAACGATGTGCCATACTCGGAGGTAACCCCGTGGTTCAAGCTCAGAACAACGGATGGGCAGGAATCGTTGTGAACGGATGCATCAGAGACGTCGATGAAATCAATGGTTGTGATATTGGTGTGAGAGCTGTGGCTTCTCATCCGATAAAGGCGAGTAAGAAGGGACTTGGAGAACAACGAGTACCGGTTAATATCGCAGGGACTCGGATTTGTGATGGAGAATGGGTTTATGCAGATACTGATGGGATTCTTGTCTCGCAGATTGAGCTATCCGTTTAAAACCATAAAAGGGTTTGTTTACTTTTTCTTTTGCATTTTATCAGTTTTCAGAAAGAAAGAAAAACCAACTTGGTTTGTGTTTGTCTCTGTTGTTATAAATCAAACTTATGAATCTGGTTGCTTGAGATATTGTTAATTTATTATTAACAAATTAATTTACAGCAAAATTACAATTATACAATGCAATGCGTGAACGATTACATCAAGAAACTTTTCATTATTCCGTGGGGCAACACAAGAGTTTTATCACTTTATCTCCTAGTAGTATGGATGATAAAAGAAACAAAGCTGAGATTGGTTACATGTTCCAAAACATATATTAAAACGATTCATAGTGATAGAGAGATTGAAAAGTCACGATGAACAAGACAAATGTTATCCACATTTATTCTAAATACACAATTAACATTCTTAGAATTATTGACATTTTGAATCAACCATCACATTATTTCCTTTGAATGTGGGAATGTAAGGATTTGTACCAAGACATGTTGCTTGAGCTTTGAAATTAAACAAAAAAACATGTTTTTAATCATTATTATTCAATACGTAGAAAGAAAAACAATACATGCAAGAACATGAGATTAGTGTGAACAGTAACATTGACACACTGTACCAGTATGAGTAGGTTGACAACCACCACCTTTGTTTAGGGTACAACCATTAAGACAAAATTGTTCACATCTTTGATCATCTTCTTTTGAATCACATACTCCAAATTGTAATTGATTTGTGCAACACATTGGATTCGCTTTGTTTCCAGGCCAAATAATTTCTCTTGCTTCAGCTCCTGCAATATATACATATACACACAATTTTGTTAATCATCTATTCAAATTCATGATGAGATTAATATAAATATTTTGAAAAATGTATGGTTTCTTTTAGTTCCAAATGAATGTTTTTACGAAATACTTACCGGAAAGTAAAATAGTCAGAGCAAGGAAAGCAAAGAGAACGAATTTTGGGTCGACCATTTTTGTTTTAATAATCTTTTCACCTCTTTAAGATTTTTCTTATGATTTGAACAAATTGTACGTTGAAGATGTGATATATATGCAGACGCATCCACTTGTTTGCTTTGCTAAGGTAGGAAAGAGATCTTCAACGTATGTAAAATTTTAACACTAGATTGATATGTTACTCTAAATGGGCAAATGAAAAATACTCTTTTATTACTTTGTTATCTTATTCAAGGAAAAAGATCAAGAAAAGAGATTTGCATTGATGGAAATGGCATTAGCAAATTTTCAGATAACAAAAAGATTCCAGGATGAATAAGAAAATAGTTTCCTTAAGTTTTTGTTCTTTTTTTTTTGAAAATCGTTTCCTTAAGTTCAAAGATCTAAAATCTACATTAAAAACGTAATCTGTAATTGTTTTTGGTACTCGTAACTATTGGTTTTTAAAATTGCATACTAGGAAGGAAAACAATCTTACTCTCTTATGGAACCTTTTCTGTAATATGGAGTGTATATTTTAATTATGGCTCTATATTTGAGATTAATTTCTCCATTGCTAGTTGCATTATTCATTTCAGAAGAAGAAAGGAAATTAGGTGTAGTTGTTTTTTGGCACTCGTAATTATTGGTTTCTAAAATTGCATACTAGGATGGAAAACAATCTTACTCTCTTAAAGAACTTCTGCTGTAATATGAAGTATATATTTCATTTATAGCTCTATATTTGAGATCAATTTCTTCATTGCTATTTGCGATATTTCATTACAGAAAAAGAAAGAAAATTAGGTGTACTTGTTTTTTGGTACTCGTAATTATTGGTTTCTAAAATTGCATACCAAGAAGGAAAACAATCTCACTCTGTTATGGAGCCTTTCCTGTAATATGAATTTTTTTTTTTTTGTAATTATCTGTATATTATTTTGTAAAGCAACGAACCAAAGTGTTTAACTATTATGATAGAAAAACGAAAAACACAACATCAATACTTAATACAAATGCCAAAAGATGTTAAACTATTGCTTTTCCAATCAAAAGATCATGAAGCCAAGCATGACCACCCGCTTCCAAATACGAGTTAAAACAACCATCTCGAATGACACTGATTGCTGTAATTCGAGCCGAAGAGTTGGCCTTTATCGATTCCATCTCAAAAGAACGATACTGATACCAATTTTAGTACTCTATTTAAAACTACTTGTTTTCTTCCGATGTAATATTAAAACCCAAGGTGAATTACCTTGTAGAATGCCACAAATCCTACCAAAGGAGAGCCACACATCCCGCCAAAGGGGAGCCAGGAATGAAATATGAAAATTAAGAAACTCGATTAAGCAACTACCAACTCAAAAGAGCAAAACAAAGATCGAAAACCAACTGATCAAAGGAGAGCTGATGAGTAGATAAAACCACACGGCTTTATTCGTCGTGAAAGATGAAAGCGGATCTCGTCACCTACACGGCCATCTAAAGCAAAGATACCAAAGAACACCAGGGAAAAAATGCAAAGGGAAAGACTAAGCCGACCGACGGCGGAGCTAGAGGAGCCTCCGACCATCGGTTGAGAAACTGGGGAATTGCACTTTTCGTCGCCTCTTCTCCCCTGCGGCTATGGTTTTTTAGGCCGAGATTTTTTTGTTTGGGGTCAAATTGTAATATGAAAGTACACATATTTGATTTATGGTTCTATATTTGATATCAATTTCTCCATTCCTAGTTATATATATATATATATATATTGAATGAATGTTATATTGTTATTCAAAATGAAAAAATATAAATAAATCTTCAAAATGAAGAAACCCCTTTTGTGGGCTTAGCACTCTTTTTCTGAATTATAGTCTTTGGATTTCTTTTTAGAGAGAGCTTTAATCGGGATTCTCAGTTCCCAAAACTAGTTTTCGTGTTTGTCGGTGAAGTTCGTGGATAAGATCTGAGTGGTGTTCATCTCTGGGATTCTCTCAAAGTTCAAAAGTGAATAATTTCTCATCAGTTTGGAGTTCTGAGAGATCTAAAGTTCATGGCAGCTAACATCAACAAAGCTATGAGCTCAATGAGGTTGGAAGAAGAAGAAGTTCCTTTGGATTTACCGGATACTCCGGAGTTTAGTTCGTGTGAAAGGAACGTGATATATCATGGTTTTTACCCGTTTTTGACCATGATTTAACCCGGTTTTATCGAGTCTTTTCGGTGTTTTTCGAGTGTTTTAGAGTCTTTGCAGGTTTTTGTACGTGTGGAGCTTAATTGATGATTATGGAACGTTTTGGAGCATTGTGGAAAGAGGAGCTGAAGTCGTTAGAACGGAAATTCAATTGCCGTCAGATTGGCGTGTCTGTCGATCGACATACATGGTGGTGATCGATCGATAGCTACGTTACAACCTGTCGATCGACAGACACATAGACGATCGATCGACAGGCCTTCCCAGAAACCGACCTAATACGTTTTAAAGAAGGAAAATTGTTCATTTTCGGGCCAGAAGTTACCAATAGACCGTCATAGAAGCCCACCACGAGTTTTACCTCTATAAATAGTTTATTTTAGGTTTTTAGATGGGAACTTAGATTTTACTTAACAAAGTTTAGAGAGAGATTTTTAGGGTTTTTAGGGAGACAAGTTTACTTTTTACTTTGAGATTCTTCGAACCCTATTGTAATTCTTCTTTTACTCTTTCTTTATGCAGTATTATTCAGCTATGATTTGCTTTGCTGCCATGTCTGAGTAGTTTGCTTGTTAGGTTTAGGGTAGTTCGAATGGAATGATGATGAATTGTTAGGGTAAACTCACTTGTTAGGATTATCTGTTAGGTTCTTCACCTAGATTGCTTTAACTCTGATTTAGAATTGATCACTCTAAATTAGTTATCTTAGGTTGATAGATTGACACGAAAGTGTAATTGATTAGCCAGAACTAGATCTTAGGTGAGCAAAATTACTTATTCGCAAAGAAATTTGGTTTAGGGATTTTGTGAACAAATTGGACTTGAATTTAATGCTTGTTTAAATTGATTGAATTCGCAAAGAAATTTGGTTTTCTAGGGTTTAGACATAGTTAGTTTTCGCAACGACAGTTGGTTAATTATACATTAGTGTTCCAAGTTCTAGAACGGTTCTTAATTAAATCCTGATTTTGTTTAACCTGCAATTCTGATTCATCCTGAGAATTACCCAAAAGCCTAGCACTTTGTTTAATTGAATTTTAAATCAACAATCTTTCTCTATTTCGATTTGCTTTTGTCTTTATTTTATATTATTTTACTTAGCCGAATTTGAAGTCAATATTCCTATCGTTTGATTTGACTCCCAGTGATTCGACCCCTACTACGACGACCTCTTAATTTGAGAGAGTAGCTCAGGGTAAATTTGAGCATATCAAATTTTGGCGCCGTTGCCGGGGAGTCAAAATCTTCCATAGGATTTTGATTCTAGAATTCTGACTAAGTTTTTATTTTTCGTTTTTACGCGTTTTTCTTTTGTTTTTGGTGTTTCAGGTTTATGCCTTCTAGCAGAACCAGAAGCAACAAGGATAAAGAGTTAGCAGATTTTGTTCCAGAATTGGGAATTTTGGAAAGGGAAAACAGACGACAAGCAAAGTTAGCTAAGATGGTTAATCGAGCTGTAGTCGTTTTTCGGAATGCTGAAGGAGAGAATGTTGATCGAGATGGTAATCGATACAACAATCAGGGAGACCCAATTGATGAAGCTGGTAATATCATCGAGTTTGAGGATCCGATTGCAGCAGAGCGTGCTGAACTAGATCATCAAAGGGTTGAGTTAGAGCGCCAGCGCGCTGAGATCGAGCATCTGGCTCGGGCGAATCGTAGACCTCAGGAAGTTGTAGTGAACCGACGCACTTTGGGTGATTACAACCGACCTGAAGAGTACTATGCTAACAGGGCAGCGATCCGAGCTCCTGGATTCGCTAGGCAAGACTTTGAGCTGAAGCCTGCTTTCTTCTCACTAGTAGCTCAGCATCAATTCCATGGACATCATGCAGAACATCCCATGGATCATCTTGAGAGGTTCGAAGACCTCGCATCTAGCATCAAGGCAAATGGGGTGTCTCTCGATTACATCTTCTGTAAGCTATTCCCACACTCTCTAGCTGGGGATGCAGCCTACTGGCTGAAGCAGTTGGAGCCTGGCTCACTGACCACTTGGAACGATATAAAGAATGCTTTCCTCAGTCACTTCTATGATGAGTCACGTTCAGAAGATCTACGAGCTAAGATCCAAACATTCTTTCAGAATCCGACAGAATCTTTCAAGGCTGCGTGGGAAAGGTTCAAGGGATATCAGAGAGATTGTCCTCATCACGGATTTACAGAAGTTCAGCTGCTAGGTATATTCTACAGAGGTGTGGATTGGAAGCATCAGATGGCTTTAGATGCTGCGAGTAATGGGAATTTCAAGACCAGATTCCCAACTGATTGCCTTGAGCTCATCAAGAACGTGTCTACTAGCAATAGTACAAAGAAGATTGATGAGGAAAGGAGACGAGGAGCTGGTCAAACAAATGGAGCTGAGATTGTTGAGGAAGATGTTAATTACATCAACCAGAATGGCTACCAGAGTCAGCGGTATGGGAATCAGTCAGAGAACAAGGGATACAACAATTACAATCAGAGGAACTACGGATCTTCATTGTATCAACCGATTCCTGCTAAATCTTCAGAAAGTGACGTGAAGAGGATGTTCGAACAGCTTCTTGAGGGGCAACAAACCCTAACAGTACATCTCAATGGGAAGATTGACAGTCTCTACACTGATCTTAATGGAAAAATAGAAGCCATCAACATTCACTTGAAGAAGCTTGATACTCAGGTTGCTCAGACTGCTGAAAATGTAAAGAGACAAGAAGGTTGTCTTCCAGGGAAATCTGACATGAACCCAAAGCATTTCTCCAATTCAATCACGTTAAAGAGTGAAGAACAACTGTTTCCAACTATTGAGAAGTGCGAAGATGAAGCCTTGCTCGTGGTTCTTGAAGAAAACCTTAATTTTGAGATTTCAGAGAGCCTGTCGATCGACAGGCCTCCTGCTGTCGATCGACACCTACATCTGACGGCAATCGAAAAACAGACCCTGTCGATCGACACACACAGTGAGTGTCGATCGACAGCACTGACAAACGCAGAAAACCTGAAAAATCAGTCTGAAATCGCCATTCGAAGTGTCTACAAGCCCAAGATCCCGTACCCAAGGAGTTTATATCCTTCATGCACCAACCAAGGCAGTGACAAAGCACCTAAGGAGAAAGGAAAACAAGCTCCAACATCATTGAGGAAGCTACCAAAGTTGTTAAATCCGGGAATGTTTGTGGTTCCTTGTTCGATCAATGGTGTAGAATTGAAGGATTCTCTATGCGACACAGGAGCCAATGTGAATGTTATGTGTGAGGCTGTTGCAAAGAAGCTAGGAATTTTGGAGTTACAACCTTCAAGGACTTATATCGAGCTCATAGATAGATCATTTACAATTTCTAAAGGCTTCATTCCTGACGTGTCAATTCAAATAGGAGATTGTCTTGTTCCTACGGACTTCTACATCATTGAGAGAAAGGATGATATCTGTAAACCATTGGTTCTTGGTGCACAGTTCCTTGCAACAGTGGGAGCAATGGTGGATTTTCCTAACAAGCGGATCTCCTTCTCGAACATCAACAAGGATGTTTTCTATCCTTCGGTTCTTGTCACATCAGCTTCCTGTATGAGTGTCAATGTTGGAGATACGCTGGGTTTTGAAAATGAGATGAAGAAGGTTCAAAACGTTCTCAAGTTGGCTTCTCCCATTCCACGTCGCCATGACAACATTCCAGCAAGTTCCAAATGCCAAAAGATTCCCAAGGGGAAGCGCAGAAAGACCCCTAAAGCATTCTCCAAGTTCAGAGTCGTCATTCCTTTGGAGTTGAGGGACAAGGGAGAGATACTTGTCCAAGAGATGCTAAATAATACTATGAAGCTCTTTCCTGGTATTATTCCTTGCAAGTCTGGGGGAGTGCACTTCAGAGATCCACCTCCAGCCTGAACATCATCCGCAGTCAAGCTAATGACTGAAAACAAGCGCTTGGTGGGAGGCAACCCACATTGATCTTCAGCTGTTCTTTAGATTTCTCCAACAACATCAGTCGTCAGAGCCAAGATTTCAGATTTTTGACGAGCCTGTCGATCGACACACATAATGGTGATCGATCGACAGCCCCATGAAGCCCTGTCGATCGACACACCTAATGGTTGTCGATCGACAGGCCAGCAGAACAGGTCCGAATTTCATTCTTTTCACAAATTTTCTGACTTTTTCTTTTTCTTTTCACCAATCTCAGATTTAATAACACTGGGGACAGTGTTGTTTAAGTCTGGGGGAGGTAGTTACTAACATTGTTTTCTATTTTGGAGTCAAAAATTTGTTTTTATTGAGTCAAAATGTAGGGAATAATGATCTTTCTTAGGAATAAAGCTTAGTTTTTGAAACTTTTAGCTGTTGCGATGAAGCCTTTGGATGGAACGAATTCGAAATCAGATGATAGTACAGGTTCCCCTCTTATCGCAATTTGCAGAACGAAGTAGATCAAACTCCAGACTAGCACACTTGATCTCCATTTCGCTATATTCTCTTTGATGATATCACGACAGTAAAACATTCAGGACTCCTTATTCTCTTTACCACTCTTTGTTGATCCTGAATGGCCAGCTCATTTTTAGTTGGTACCCAACCCCTAACCTTAACCTTTTGTTCAAGCCTCATGCAGTCTCTTTTCCTTAGTTTTATGTGCAGGCATGTGTATAAACTCCGGAGAGAAAGAGGTCCGACGCAGTTTTTCATTCACAAAAAATGCACAGGAAAAGGATTTGGTAGGAGTACTTGAAAGAGAGCAGAAATGCTGAGCATTCCTTGGGATTTAATACACAACAATGGTAATTTTCGAGACTAATATCTTTGTAAAATCATTTCCCCCCTTAGAGTCTTGAAGAAAAAAAAAAAAAAAAAAAAAAAAAAATTACTTTTATTTCGAAAAATAAGTAAGGGAAAGGGAAATGATCATTTTAATAAGTCTCTACCTTCAAAAAGAAATCCCAAGGAATGAGAAAGTTGGATGTGGAAAGTGGAACGTGATTATTATATGAAGATGTTTGGTTCCTGATAACGTTTTGGAGGAGGGAGTGCAATGTGAATGAGAAACTGTGGGCATCAACTGGACCCGACTCTCTCTTGTGATTATGCATAATGTCTGCATCCACCAAATAAAATCCGGTAACCCTAAACACTCTTTAGCTCCACTTAAATACAAAAGCCTTTTACATCACACCTAGCCCTTTTACTTGGTTGATATCATTGGAGAGAATTCCATCATCACTTCGATCGAGTGTACGACAGTTAGGAGAATGTGAAACTGATGGGTTTGCAGGTTAAGATTTGAGGCCCAACCTATGATGGTTGAGATTCGTGACCGCCAAAGGTACTTTGTTTACATGCAGCGAAAGAGTCGAGAAAGCGAAAGCAATGTTCCCAAAGATAAGTAAGTTCTCGCGATTTTCAAACCTCGACTTCATTCTTAGTCTCTAGTTTGCTTGAGGGCAAGCAAAAGCTAAGTCTGGGGGAGTTGATATATCATGGTTTTTACCCGTTTTTGACCATGATTTAACCCGGTTTTATCGAGTCTTTTCGGTGTTTTTCGAGTGTTTTAGAGTCTTTGCAGGTTTTTGTACGTGTGGAGCTTAATTGATGATTATGGAACGTTTTGGAGCATTGTGGAAAGAGGAGCTGAAGTCGTTAGAACGGAAATTCAATTGCCGTCAGATTGGCGTGTCTGTCGATCGACATACATGGTGGTGATCGATCGACAGCTACGTTACAACCTGTCGATCGACAGACACATAGACGATCGATCGACAGACACATAGATGATCGATCGACAGGCCTTCCCAGAAACCGACCTAATACGTTTTAAAGAAGGAAAATTGTTCATTTTCGGGCCAGAAGTTACCAATAGACCGTCATAGAAGCCCACCACGAGTTTTACCTCTATAAATAGTTTATTTTAGGTTTTTAGATGGGAACTTAGATTTTACTTAACAAAGTTTAGAGAGAGATTTTTAGGGTTTTTAGGGAGACAAGTTTACTTTTTACTTTGAGATTCTTCGAACCCTATTGTAATTCTTCTTTTACTCTTTCTTTATGCAGTATTATTCAGCTATGATTTGCTTTGCTGCCATGTCTGAGTAGTTTGCTTGTTAGGTTTAGGGTAGTTCGAATGGAATGATGATGAATTGTTAGGGTAAACTCACTTGTTAGGATTATCTGTTAGGTTCTTCACCTAGATTGCTTTAACTCTGATTTAGAATTGATCACTCTAAATTAGTTATCTTAGGTTGATAGATTGACACGAAAGTGTAATTGATTAGCCAGAACTAGATCTTAGGTGAGCAAAATTACTTATTCGCAAAGAAATTTGGTTTAGGGATTTTGTGAACAAATTGGACTTGAATTTAATGCTTGTTTAAATTGATTGAATTCGCAAAGAAATTTGGTTTTCTAGGGTTTAGACATAGTTAGTTTTCGCAACGACAATTGGTTAATTATACATTAGTGTTCCAAGTTCTAGAACGGTTCTTAATTAAATCCTGATTTTGTTTAACCTGCAATTCTGATTCATCCTGAGAATTACCCAAAAGCCTAGCACTTTGTTTAATTGAATTTTAAATCAACAATCTTTCTCTATTTCGATTTGCTTTTGTCTTTATTTTATATTATTTTACTTAGCCGAATTTGAAGTCAATATTCCTATCGTTTGATTTGACTCCCAGTGATTCGACCCCTACTACGACGACCTCTTAATTTGAGAGAGTAGCTCAGGGTAAATTTGAGCATATCAGAACGCCTTGAGTATCATGGGTCGGATTCTCAATCCTGACCATCAAAAAGTCTCGGATGTAGTGTATGATATGCCAAGAAAATGGTTTATCAAAGACAAAGTAAGAGGAGTGGTTCTTCAAATATGAGTTGGATCTAGAAGAGGTGCTTAAGAAAGGAGCTCACTGTTACAATCAGTGGAGTTTGGTGTTGGAACGATGGGTGGCTAATCCTCCGCCGGATTATTTGCAAACCATTGAAGTTTGGGTTCAGCTAAGGAATATGCCGTTAAACCATACAACGGAAGCTTCCATTTACAAGTTTGGTGAGTTTGCACGGAAGGTGGTTGTGATGGCTTATGACCCCAATAGAACTCGCAACAAGGAATATGAGCGAGTCAAGATTAAGATTGATGTATTTCTACCACTAAGAAGAACTAAGGAGGTTAACCTACCTGGAGGCGAAAAAATCTTCATCAAGTATGATTATGAGCGTATTCAGAAGAGATGTTTCTCTTGTTAGATGCTCACTCATGACCAAGTGAAATGTCCTCTCTTCCTTGCTCAGAAGGTTGATGCCTTGAAGAAGAAAGGAAAAGAGTTTGTGGTTAGAGAAGAGGAAATTCAAAAAGTTCTTGTATTAGGTGATCCGCTTTTTGGCGTCCTCATGGAGGATCAGGTGGGTTTAAATCCTTCAGCAGGTCGTCCAAGGATTGCTGAGGAGATGTTAGAAGAAATGAGAAGGTATATGTTGTTTGATGATTGTACAAGCAAGATGGCCATAGAGGAGAAGGTTAGAAATTCTTCAAAAGATTTAGAGAAGGATTTCTTTGGCCAAAGTTCTATGCTGCGTCTGGAACCGGCTCGTATGGTTACTAGTGATATTGATAGAGGAAAGGGGCCAGTTTTCAGTTTTGAAGCTCAAGCAAGGTTGGAGGCTGAGGCAAGGGTAGGAAAAGTTGGTAACAAGCTCATGTCAGATGCTATCAGGTCTGGTGTATCAATGGGGATTGCTCATTTGGAGCCTTTCACTCAATCTGAACAAGTCGCTGATATTTTCAAGCCAGCTTCTCCGACTCCTCAAGGTTGTTCTACGGTTTTTAAAACTGGTCTCTCTGAGGCTAGTTATTCCGGGACAACTGCGAAGAGTAGAAAGCCTAGACGAAGACCTTCAAAAGCAAAGAGGGGGTTTAAACATGTGGAGGACGGTAAACTTTTGGAGGTTGTAGTGAAGAAGGCACCTGCAAAGCTCTTTGATAAAGCCTCAGATCATGTTCTGGAACCAGGACCAAGTGGTGATCAAAGTGGTGGTTCCAATGACAAAGTTACAAAACGTAAATGCACTTAGAGTTTGGACCTGGAGGGTTCTGCTAAAAGTGTTAAGATCGCTTAAGAAGGGGGGGGTCCCAAAGGAGGGACTCACCACTCTCCAATGAGTCTCCTCAGTTGGAATTGTCAAGGTTTAGGTACTAAGGAGGACTTGACTATTCCCATACTCAAGGAAATGAGAAAGAACCATTTCCCTGAAATTTTATTCCTCATGGAGACGATGCATAGTAGAGATGTTTTGGTGGACTTGCAAGTATGGTTGGGATATGACAGAGTCTATACTGTCAATCCAATAGGTAAAAGTGGAGGGTTGGCTGTTTTATGGAAAAACAGTGTGCAGTTGGATTTTCTTTCTGTTGACAAAAACTTGATAGACTTTCGTGTACAGTTTGGGTCTTTGAGTTTCTTTGTTTCTGGAGTTTATGGAGCCCCAACAATCAGTGACCATGGTCATGTTTGGGAGCGGCTCATGCACTTAGGGATTACCAGAAAAGAAAGCTGGTGTATGTTAGGAGATTTTAATGAAATTTTACATAATGGAAAAAAGATTGGTGGTCCATCAAGGAGAGAATCAACTTTTATTCTTTTTGGGGACATGATCAAGGTTTGTGAGATGTTGGAGCTTCCATCCACATGTAATAGTTTTACTTGGGGTGGTATGAGGTGTAAATTATGGATCCAAAGTAAGCATGATCGTTGTTTTGGTAACAAGGAATGGTTTAAGATGTTCCCTTTGTCAAATGAAGTTTTTTTACCTAAAAGAGGTTCTGATCATAGACCAGTGTTGGTTAAGTTACAAAATTCTTCGCAATCTTATAGAGGAAACTTCAAGTTTGATAAAAGATTTATGAACAAGTATTTGGTCAAGGAAGCAATCATTAAAGCTTGGACAGAGCAAACAAATGTGGTGGGGTGAACAGTCTCAGACAAGAACAGAGGATGCAAAGTTCAGTTGAGTAAATGGAAAAAAGAGAATCTGTCTAATGCTTTGGACAAGATTCACGAGCTGCAAGAGGATTTAGAGTGTGAGCAATCGTCTAACTTCCCAAACACTGATCATGTGCTTTATCTGAAAAGGAAGTTAGTGGAAGCTTACAAAGAAGAAGAAGAGTTTTGGAGCCAGAGGAGTAGAGAGAGATGGCACAAAGATGGTGATCTCAACACTAAATTCTTCCATGAATCTGTGAAAGCGTCTTGGGCTAGAAAGAGGATTGATATGCTTAAGGACATTAATGGAAATGCTCATAGAGGTGAAGCCTCTAAGGGAGCAATAGCAGTTGCGTATTTCGAGCTTTTCAAGTCTTCTAAGCCTGGCAGTTTTGATGATTTCTTTGTTGGCTTTCAGAATAGAGTCCCTAATAGTGTCAATGTCTCTCTGGTGGCTCCAGTGACTGCTCAAGAGGTTAAGGAAGCTGTTTTTTCAATCAAACCTTCTAGTGCACCAGGACCAGATGGCATAAATGCTCTATTTTCCAGAAGTTTTGGGATGTGGTGGGTGAACAAATAGTTGTGAAAGTGCAATTTTTTTTTTAAGATGGTGTTTTTCAAGTGAATGGAATTTCACTCATCTTTTTCTTCTGCCAAAGACGGTTGACCCTCAAGTGATGACAGATCTAAGGCCTACCAGTCTTTGGTCTGTCTTGTACAAAGTTATATCCAAGATTCTGGTTTTTAGATTGCAGCCCTTGTTACCTCAAATTGTCTCACCTACTCAGATTGCGTTTGTGGCTGATAGGCTCATTTCAAATAACATTTTGGTGGCTCATGAATTAGTCCATGCTCTTCGCACTCATAGTGATATTTCTTTTGAGTTCATGGCTATTAAATCTGATATGTTTAAGGCTTATGACAGAGTGGAGTGGTCTTACCTCAAGAGTCTCATGCAAGCAATGGGGTTTCACTACAGATGGATTAAGTGGATTATGGTATGTGTATCCTCGGTTACTTATTCTGTACTGATCAATGATCAGCCTCATGGACTGATTATCCCAGAGAGAGGTATGAGACAAGGAGACCCTCTCTCTCCTTTCCTTTTTGTTCTCTGTACTGAGGGACTCACTCACCTGCTGAACCAAGCTGAATTGTTGGGGAATATCAGTGGAATAAGGTTCACACCTGATGGTCCATCAATGCATCATCTCTTGTTCGCAGATGATAGTTTGTTCTTGTGTATGGCTAATGAAGAACAAGCAACGAGCCTGCAAAATGTTTTGAAAAGGTATGGAGATGCTACAGGTCAGAGAGTCAATTTAGACAAATTGTCTATTACCTTTGGTTCCAAGGTTTCAACTCAGGTTCAGGCCAAGATTAAAGTTATCACTGGGATTTGAAATGAAGGAGGAGCAGGAACCTACCTTGGTTTACCAGAATGCTTCAGTGGCTCAAAAGTGCAGATGATGGATTTTATTCATGAAAGAGTCAAGTCTAGACTGAGTGGCTGGTGTTGGGGTCAAAACTCACCCCGTGTGAGATTACCAAGAAAATGGCTAAGTGTTCTTTACCGCGCGCAGGACACCAGGACGAGTGCTGCCAATTTCTGGGAGGACCCAGGCTTATGAAAACAAGCATTGCTTATGCGGAGAACAAGCTCAGACAACCCAGGCTCCAGAAATGGCGCGCTAAGAGTCCTAGGCCAACGTAGCAGTGAAGTAAGAAAGTTGGGCCTAGACAACTTGTCAGGCCTAGGCCCAGTACGAGGACGAGGACCAAAGCCCTAAACAGCCGCCGACTACGGAAGGATCATATCCCGAGGAATTAGGCTTTCTGGCACTTATCTTTTAACAGGCCTAGCCGACTTAAGATCATGTATAAATATATCTTGTAAGCCTCATTCAAAGGCACAATTGAATTCACATACGCTTTACGCAAACAGCAATAAAACAACCACTACTTCGATCTTTACTTACGTGCTTTCATCCAAGAAACCTCTGCTTCCTTAGAACCTTTGACAAGTTTATTGTGTAGGACCTAGCACTCACAATTGGCGCCGACCAAGGGGAAGAGAGACTTTCTGACACAAACCGAAACCACGTTACGCATCGGATCCAGAAAGATGTCCAGCGAAACGGAAAGAGAGAACGAGTCTGCGCCTCGCAGGGATAACCCCGAAGGAGAGGAGGCTGTCACAAACCCTGCTGCAAACCCGGAACCTTTAACCGAGGTGAAGAAGATGTTTGAAACACTCCTCGCCCGCAGAAGGACAACAAGACCTCGGCGCTCGACTCGACAGTTCAAACCACATGCTCTCCGCTTCTCAACTCCGCGTACTAAGCCGAGGACCCGAGATCTACCCCCGCCGCAGACGCTGCAGGCCGGAGATCAGACTCCGGAACGCGTAGACGCCCGCGGAAACAACAACCCTCCACCTTCAAGGGAAGGCACTCGCACACGGGGCGCTGGCGATACACCAACAAAAAGAGTTCGACCACGTAACCAAGAAGACGCGGACGCAGAATACGCCAGACACCTCGTCGCAGAAGAGGAGAACTCCCTCAGGGCCGAGCCATCCGACTTTCACCAAGAACGGAGAGCGCTACTCGAAGCGCACAAGGCCGAGATGACCCAGATGCGAGCACACATAGAACAAAAGCTCTCGGACATGAAATCACAAATGCACTACACCGCCGGAATGGCACCAGACGTCGATCGTGTCCTCCAGGAGGCACGCAACACGCCGTTCGCTGAGCACGTCTCAAAAACAAAAATCTCCGACCCTGGAAGGGTCAAGCTCCCGTTCTATGAGGGAACCACCGATCCACAAAACCACCTCTTGGCTTTCGAAGTTTCCATGGGAAGAGCAAACTTCAGAGAACATGAGAAAGATGCCGGCTACTGCAAGATGTTCGTCGAAAGTTTAAAGGGTCCCGCGCTCCAGTGGTTCTATCGACAGAAGAAAAACTCCATTGACAACTTCTATCAACTCTCGGAGATGTTCGTGACACACTACAGTATATTCGCAGAGCGTAGAGTCTACGACGGAGGGCTGTGGACCACGAAACAAGGCGAAAACGAAAGTTTGGGCGATTTCATGAAGAGATTCAGAACCATGCTTTCAAAGGTGGAAGGAGTGACCAGCGAATCTGCGCTAGCTGCTTTAAAAGAAGCACTCCGATGCCCTTCAGCCTTCTGGCAGGAGTTGATGGTACGGGAACCGACCACCATCCAAGACGCTCTTCATCGCTCCGCCGATTACGTACGAGTCGAGGACGCAATTCTGGCCAGGACCCCGAAGGCTTCAAAGCCGAAACAGACCAATGAATTGATCGCCCCCGCGCCAAAAAAGAACAATCCCGGCTTCGTTCGGCACGAGGGTGGATTTACCGGATCTCACAACTATCAGATAGAATCGTCAGGATCTGGTCGCGGCCGAGGCCGCGGCCGCGGACGCGGTAGAGGAACCTGGAACAACACCTGGACCAGAGACCAGAGCAATTACGAGGAAAAGTTGTATTGCGACTTCCACAAAGCAGCTGGGCATACTACCATAAGGTGCCGAGAACTCGGAAAGTTACTAGCCACCAGGTTGACCACTGGAAATCTAAAAGGTGATTTCAACTTATCCGACTTTAAATTGGAAGACGTAAAGGCTCCAGCCACCGAACAAACACCGGTAGTAGAAGAAGGCGAAAACTCCAAACGACCACGCCGAGA
The DNA here is from genome assembly GCA_900128785.1 of Arabis alpina. NCBI lineage: Eukaryota > Viridiplantae > Streptophyta > Magnoliopsida > Brassicales > Brassicaceae > Arabis > Arabis alpina. Next base: position 12,803,434 of record LT669795.1, read on the forward strand.
CAACAATCCCGACCACCAAGGTTCCCAGCGTGTTCTTAACATGATAATGGGAGGATCGCAATACTGCGCTGACAACGTTTCAGCAATTGAAGCGTACCAACGACGCGCCGAAGTTAGCGTGAACCTTTCCGCACTAGTAAAACAATCAGCCAACCAATCACTCCCGATCACCTTCGACGAACAAGACGCCGAAGGAATCGATCGTCCCCACAACGATCCCCTGGTAATCAACCTAACAATCTACGACTATAGCGTTGCACGCGTACTGATTGATACGGGAAGTTCAATCGACGTCATCTTCAAAAACACATTGGAAAGGATGGACATTGACTTGGCAGAAATCAAGAGAGAGCCCAAACCAATCACAGGCTTCTCGGGAGAAACGACCATGACAATGGGGACAATTCGCCTACCTGTACAGGCCGGAAATGTCAAGAAAATGGTCGACTTCTCAGTGTCTGATCATCCGGCGATCTATAATATGATTATGGGTACACCATGGCTCAATTTAATGCGAGCTGTTCCTTCGACCTATCATCTATGCCTAAAGTTCCCGACACCTCTTGGCGTGAAGACCATATGGGGAACCAGAAGGAATCTAGAATGTGTTTCATGGCCGAGCACAGGCTACGCAACCCGGAGACAGGGGATACTTCCTCTACCCCTAGCAAAAGAAAGAAAATGAAAACCAACCGCGAAGAAGCAAAGGGTCTGTCAAACGTCATATATCAAATGCAAACCAGAGATGACCGCGAGGAAGAAGAACGACCACTCTGCGAACCGGTAATCTCAGTTATTATCGACGATGATCATCCAGAACGTCGCGTGGAAATCGGATCGGAGCTAAACGAAGAAATCAGGGACAAGCTCGTATCCCTCCTAAAAAAGAACGTCAACACTTTTGCGTGGGCAGCCGAGGATATGCCTGGAATCGACATCAATATAGCTAGCCACGAACTCAATGTGGATCCAACCTTCAAACCAATCAAGCAGAAGAGAAGGAAACTCGGACCAGAAAGAGCAAAAGCCGTAAACGACGAAGTAGAATGTCTCTTACGCGTTGGTTCGATCACCGAGGTAAAATACCTTGACTGGCTCGCAAATCCAGTCGTAGTAAAGAAGAAGAACGGGAAGTGGCGTGTTTGCGTCGACTTCACCGACTTAAACAAAGCCTGTCCAAAAGATAGCTTCCCACTTCCGCACATCGATCGCCTAGTGGAGGCGACGGCCGGTAACAAGTTGTTATCATTCATGGATGCTTTTTCTGGCTACAACCAGATCATGATGCATCCCGACGACCGCGAAAAGACGACATTCATCACCGATCGCGGCATATATTGTTACAAAGTAATGCCGTTCGGGCTCAAAAACGCAGGGGCAACATACCAACGACTGGTAAACAAAATGTTCGAAAACCAGCTGGGGAAGACCATGGAGGTTTACATCGACGACATGTTGGTAAAATCCCTGAAGGAAGAGGACCACGTCTCTCATTTGGAAGCGTGTTTTCAACAACTGAATCTACACAACATGAAGCTGAATCCCACAAAGTGCAGGTTCGCAGTCACTTCAGGCGAATTCCTGGGATATCTAGTCACTCATCGGGGTATCGAGGCCAATCCGAAGCAAATCAGCGCACTAATCCAGATGGCCTCCCCAAAAAACAAGCGAGAAGTCCAACGACTTACAGGACGGGTGGCAGCGCTGAATCGGTTCATTTCAAGATCTACCGACAAATGTCTCCCTTTCTATAATACGCTACGCGCCAACAAACAATTCGAGTGGACAGAAAAATGCGAAGACGCCTTCAAGCAACTCAAGGAATACCTAGCAACCCCTCCAGTCCTATCTAAACCAGAAAACGGTGAACCTCTCTTCATGTATACCGCTGTATCTAGCACGGCCGTCAGCGCAGTACTTGTAAGAGAAGAGCGAGGCGAGCAGAAGCCTATCTTCTACGTTAGCAAGACACTAACGGACGCAGAAACAAGGTACCCTCAGCTAGAGAAGCTCGCACTCTCTGTTGTCATGGCGGCACGAAAGCTGAGGCCATATTTTCAGTCCCACTCAATCATCGTCCTCAGCACATTCCCGCTACGCTCGGTTCTCCATAGCCCAAGTCAGTCAGGCCGGCTAGCCAAATGGGCAGTTGAACTTAGCGAATACGACATCGAATATCGCGGGCGATCGTGCGCTAAATCCCAGGTGTTAGCCGATTTTCTCGTCGAACTCCCCGAAGGAGATACCGCCAAAGAGAGCACCTCCCAAGAAGTAGCGTCATCTGGAGAATGGCAACTCCACGTAGACGGTTCTTCATCTAAAAGCGGCTCCGGCGTTGGGGTACGATTGACATCCCCGACCGGAGAAATCCTCGAACAATCCTTTCGACTCGGCTTCAGGGCATCAAACAACGAAGCCGAATACGAAGCCATCCTGGCCGGATTACGTCTGGCCCACGCACTCAACATCACAGAAATCAGCGTGTTCTCCGATTCACAGTTAGTAGTCAACCAATTCAGCGGAGAGTACGCTACAAAAGACGAACGTATGGAAGCTTATCTAGTCTTAGCAAAAGCATTATCCGCACAGTTCACGAAATTCACGCTCACGCGAATTCCGAGAGGAGAGAACGTTAACGCTGACGCCTTGGCGAATCTTGCATCCACCTCGGATCCGGCTTTAAAGAGAATCATACCAGTAGAGTTCATCGAGTTTCCCAGCATCCTGCCCGCGCTAAGCCTCGCTATCACCACCCGATCTCAAGCAGCCAGAAACACAAAAGAAAAAAGTAGCAAGGATATTGAGATGACCGAAGCCACTACGGACGGGAATATTCCACCAACCCAAACAGATCCGGATCCATCACGACTTCCGATCGAAACAACCGACCCTTACAGAGATTCGACAATCGTTGCCGAGCCCGAGTACGGCTGCGACGAGAATTGGATGGATCAAATCCGGGGATACATTGACGAAGGCGAGGTACCGAAAGATAAATGGGCAGCTCGCAAGTTACGCGCGCAGGCTGCCCGATATATCTTACTCGACGGCAATGTCTTCAGATGGAGTTTATCCGGCCCTTTGCTTGCTGGAGTCGAAGGCAAGGTGGCAAGGCAGATCATGGCAGAAGTCCACAACGGGTGTTGCGGCAACCACTCGGGAGGACGCGCCTTAGCTATTAAGATTAAACGCCATGGCCACTATTGGCCTACAATGGTACGAGATTGCGAGAAGTTCGCAGCGAAGTGCGAGAAATGCCAGCGCCACGCTCCGAAAATCCACCAACCGGCCGAGATGCTCTCATCTGTCACCTCTCCCTATCCATTCATGCGTTGGTCCATGGACATCGTTGGGCCATTCCATCCATCCAAACAGAAACGCTTTCTACTGGTTTTAACCGACTATTTCTCCAAATGGGTCGAAGCCGAAGCATACGCTAATATAAAGGACAAACACGTAGAAAGTTTCGTGTGGAGAAACATCATCAGTCGTTTCGGTGTGCCATACGAAATCGTAACGGATAACGGCTCTCAGTTCATCTCCAACCGTTTCGAAACATTCTGCGCAAAATGGAAGATCCGGCTCAGCAAATCTACGCCAAGATATCCCCAAGGCAACGGCCAAGCTGAGGCAGCCAACAAAACGATCCTTGACGGCCTTAAGAAACGTCTCGACGCCAAAAAAGGTCGTTGGGTCGACGAGCTTGAAGGGGTCTTATGGTCTCATCGCACAACGCCACGACGAGCCACCAACGAAACACCATTCGCCTTGGTTTACGGGACAGAGTGCGTCATTCCCTCCGAAGTCCAATTCCCAGGGGTTCGGCGTTACCTCCTCCCCGGTCAAGAAGGGTTAAACCATTTGTTGTTGCGTGACGAGCTGGACCTCATCAACGAACGGCGCGACCAAGCATTAATCAGAATCGCGAACTACCAGAACGCAGCCGCTCGATACTACAACTTCAACGTCAGGGAAAGACGATTTCACGAAGGCGATCTGGTCCTGCGAGAAGTATTTCAGAACATCGCAGAACTCAATGCTGGCAAACTCGGAGCAAACTGGGAAGGACCATACAAAGTTACGAAGGTAGTCAGACCTGGCGTATACGAACTAGCGAACATGGCAGGCGCTCCCATTCCAAATTCGTGGAACGCAAAGCACTTGAAGACATACTACCATTAGTACAATGTTAGACTAGAGACTTTGCTTCAAAAAAAAAAAAAAAAAAAAGAAAAAAAAAAGGGCGATCTCTACTTGAACTACGAGTGACTTGATCCCTGCAAAGGGTACGTAGGCAGCCTATTTTCGGATGGGTTCAGTTGCCCCCCTCCAAAAAAAAGGGGGGGGGAGTGGGGTGCGTATGCTCATATACTCCCGCTTTCTTGTAACACACTTTCGTGAAAGTAAGAGTTCAATGCATTCGCATTTTTCGAAATTTTACTTGTCACATTTCTTATTTGGTATTTCCTTCGAATCGGATAAAAGTCTTACTAAACAGACCATGCCGTCGCCAACCGCCACTGCTGGCCACAGTGGCGAGACCTCAAACGCAACAAAAATCTGCAGATTCTTATTACCCACAAACATCCAACTTCGGATACAGCGCGCTATAGAAATAATGAGTGTTCATTCGGGAGCAGGTGCGTCCAAAGAGGTGCGCATCTGTACACCCAAACGACTACTCCGTAAAAATCCAACAACAACGTTGGTCAAAAATCAACAGATGTTTAAATCCGAACACAACTGTTCTGCAAACCCAGCAACGCGGTTAACCAAAACAAAAAAGACTTACGTTCTTTTTACCAAAAAAGTCTGGTCCGAAAACATCTGGAAATATACATCCATGAAACAAAGCAAAAGAAACAAAAAGGGGAGGAGTCCAAAAAATCAAAGTCCTAAAAATCCGAGTAAACAAAAAAAAAATGGAACAAACGATCTCGAATCTAGGAGTGGGCCTCTTCGTCCTCGCCCGCCTTCTCAGAATCAGCCTTCTCTTTTCCATCATCACCAGTAGGAATCTTCTCGGCTCCAGCAGTCTCGGCCCCCTCAGCTAGGTTGTGCTCGTCTGCAACTGTGGGCTCCTCAACTTCGTCTTCGCCAGCAAAGGACATGCGGCCGTCCTCGCTAATCATGAGGTCCTTCAGCAATCCGGCGCTGTCAATTCTCATCTCCTGCAAAAAAGAGAACCTTTGGGATTAAACTCACAAAAATTCTAAAGAAATCTCTAAGATTAAATCATCCGCGCCAAACCTGCAAGAGTCCGCCTGCGCTCTCCGAAAGCATATGCGATCCAGAGACATCCGCAATACCAGCATCCGCTGCGAGCTTCTCAAGCGGCACGTCTTGGTTCCGTGTCGAAGGCTTGGCGAACTGAAAGAGGATCCCGAAAAACAAGCATGCTCAAAAGCACACTTAAGAGAAAGTGAGAGAAAAAGACCTCCGAAAGAACAACGTCTAAGCATTCTCCGAGGGACTCCATCAGCTTATCAAAGTACTCCTCGTTGCCCGCGTGTGCCTCCACGTCTGCGGTAAGAGATGCGAGTTCGTCCTCGAGCTTGGGAACCTTCCTCTCCGGAATCAGCCCCATAAGCTGTTTCACAAAGTCGAGATTAGCTTCCCTCTGGATCTGAAAGACCATTCTGTCTTGCGGAACGCCTTTAAGTTCCTCAAGTTTAGCCCTCGCATCAGCAAATTGTTCATAGAGGTCCACGATCAGAACCTTAGCCGTCTTCAGTTCCGTCCTCTTCTTTCCAACCTTAGCCTTCAGCGCTGTGACCTGAGCGTTGCGGTCCGAGAGGCAGTTGAGCGAGTTACTGGCGCTCTTTTCAGCAACCTCAAGCTTCCTCGACAACTCCTCGTTCTCCGCACGGAGTCTCTCGTTATCACCAAGAGCCTTCTCGAGCTCTTTGTTCCGCCTCCCCAGCTTATCAGCATACTTGTTACGCTCGGCCTTTGCAACCGACTCTCCTTTCGCACAGGCATCGGCGCGAAGCTTCTGTCTCTCAGCTTCATCCTCGAGCTCATGACACACGCGGTTCACAAAGGCCAGAAACTGGATGTAAAATAAAAGAGATCGAAAAATGAGAAAAGAAAAATCTATTGATTGGATCAATGAAACGTAAACAAGGACTCACCCTAAGTCCGGCGCGAGACATCGTACTAGAAGAGGACGATCCCTGAACAGGACCACAAGGATCGTCCGGAAAGGCTAGGGTGGCGAAGAGACGCGCAGCTGCAGAGTCGTCGTCAAAAACCGACTGAGAAACTTTTACAGGAGAAGGAGGATCGGTCCTCGGCCTCTTTGGCTCTCTTCCGTCCGCACTCTGGGACTCGCTCCCTCGGTGGTCAGCACCTGCTACGTCTTGAGATTTTCCTTTGGCCTTCCTCCTAAAATCGTCTCCAGAACGAGAAATGGCCAAGGGAACAGAGGGACGCGCGGCTTTGGGATCGCTAGCTGGCATAGCGAGGACAAGGCTCGACGATACACGCGCAGATTTCTTTGGCAACAAGGCAGTATTGCTCGGCGTGGGGTATGGAACCTCAGATGCGCTCGGCACCAAATCATGGGCGGCGCTTGGCGTAGAAGTTGTCCTCGGCGCCGAGGAATCTCTCGGCGGTACAGGTGCCTTCGAAGTACCCGCGCTGCCAGCTGCTAAGTCTCGGAAATATCTTTTCCCCATTGCTGACTGATCTTCTTCAGAGGAATCTGGAAAATAGAAGCTTGAAACTGAGGAACCTCCAAAGAAAGCTCTCGCCTTCTCAACACGCCGCAAAGAGAAGTGTTTGTCCCAATTGCACCCTTGAGATGCAAGAAGCGTATGAATAGCATGCGTGTTGTCGGGAGTCTTAAGAATCACGTTACTCACTGCAAAACCAACATAAACGAAAAAGGTTAGAAAATAAGTAAAGGGAAAACAAGGAAAAAAAAGGGGCAATACGCGAGACAGGGTCGGTCCTAGTCAAATGAAATCAACTACCCTTCCTAGTCCATCTTGCTCGTATCAAGTCTACCCCTTCTCCCAAGGTCTCGCTACAGACCGGGACGTAGAAGAACAAGTCCGGCCATTGACGATCTTTGCTGACAAAACCACTGAAGATCCGAAATCCCTTTCGAGGACTGATGTAGTACAACAGCTTGTCTTTGGGAGGGGAGCGACGAAGATCGAGATAATTTCGCAGATGATGAACAGTCAGGGTCTCCTCACACTCATAACTCCTAACAAGGTACCCCACCAGGTGACGGATCCCTCGAGGAGTGATCTGCGAGATCGATACGTAGAACTTCGCAAGGAATTCCAGAATCACGAGTGGAATGGGAAACCACAAGAACGCAGCATCAAAGAAGCTTTCGTATAACGTGAAGTAGCCTTCTGGAGGTCGATCAGCACGGTCAGAAGGCAATGGCAATTTAAGTTCTATTTCGTCGGAGATGGAGCACTTGCTTCTCAAAATACCAAGTGATCTTTCGTCTGAAATGGTCAAACTTGGCGGGTTCGGAAGTTTGAATTTCTTCGGGCGTGGTCTTTTTCGAGATCGACGGGGAGCTCGTCTCCTCGAACCGGATAAACGATCCAGCCTCCTTCGCTCCACGGCATTATCGAACTCTTCCATCTCGGCCTTGACATCGACAAGGATTGGAGCCTCGTTGGTGAACTCGTCAGCACGGATTGGAACGTCACTGATTGGCTCGTCGGCGGGAAGAGGGCTCTCCGAACCATCCGCAACACGTTCTTCTACCAAGGATTCGTCTCTCAGCTTGGAACAAGGGCGCAACCAAGAGCTGGATCCAGCGTCAGAACAGGCTTCCTCGGCGTGATTCACCGCATCACCAACATCAGCCGCCCTCGGCTTCAGGACGTTCGCCAGGAATATATCGAAAGATGAAGAATCTGACATAGGAGACAACTTCGCAGAAATTGACCAAGTATCGGACTAAGGAGAGCAACGATTAAAGGTATACCCAGGGTGCTCGGCCTCGGTTTCGATCTCAAACCCGGACCCGGAGTGCTCAGCCTCGGCTTGTGTGTTCGGCCTCGGCCCGATTCCTTGTGCTTTGAGTGCTCGGCCTCGATTTATTCACGTCTTGAAGGCTCGGCCTCGTCCCAGAGTCGAAGTTGAAGCGCCGAGGACTCGAAGCAACTTGAAGCGCCGAGGACTCGGAAACGAATTTGAGATGCCGAGAACTCGATCACGAAGTCGAAGCGCCGAGGACTCGAGAAGATCTGAAGGGCCGAGGACTCGAGAAGATCTGAAGGGCCGAGGACTCGAGAAGATCTGAAGCGCCGAGGATTCGAGAAGATCTGAAGCGCCGAGGACTCGAGAAAATTCGAAGCGCCGAGGACTCTATGCGATTCGAAGCATCAATGATTCTGAACAACCTCGAGGCGAAACGCCGAGGGCTCCTCGTTTCACAAAAATCCCTCGATCCTGGTTCGACGAAGAGCCGGGACGCGAGCAAGTGAGGGATGAACGGTAAGGGATGGTCGTTGGAAAAGCTCTCCCGGCGGTCGTCGAAAGCGACGGGAAGACGTAGGGATGACGACGGCGCTTAAACTAAGAGGCGAAAACCCTAGTTTTCTAGGAACAAAAAGTAAGGAGTGAAGAGAGAGAGAGAGAGAGAAAGGAAAGTTTACCTTTTTCTGGGAAGAATGAAGTTGTGAAAGAAATGAGAAAGGGAAGGGAATATATAGCCATTTAATGCCGCGCCTTAGCATTAATAACCCTCGGCAATCGGAGAGAAACTTTTTCTCTCCGATTAAGAGAGATCAAAGTTTTCGAGCCAAAGAACCAGCTTCGCAAATCTTCTCAGAGAAAGCAGAGCTGCTAAGTCTACGCTGAGCCAAGCGTCATTCGCAAACGTGAAAGCTTAGTAACTTGAGTAGTGCTGTTGGGGATAACTTTGTTCGGAATTTGGCCACATTTTCTTGAGAACCTCACTTTCACCTTTTTTTTTCCTTAAACTCAGCATCATCCGAACTGATACTGCTGTGCTGGGGGGCTAACTGTTGGGGTCAAAACTCACCCCGTGTGAGATTACCAAGAAAATGGCTAAGTGTTCTTTACCGCGCGCAGGACACCAGGACGAGTGCTGCCAATTTCTGGGAGGACCCAGGCTTATGAAAAGAAGCATTGCTTATGCGGAGAACAAGCTCAGACAACCCAGGCTCCAGAAATGGCGCGCTAAGAGTCCTAGGCCAACGTAGCAGTGAAGTAAGAAAGTTGGGCCTAGACAACTTGTCAGGCCTAGGCCCAGTACGAGGACGAGGACCAAAGCCCTAAACAGCCGCCGACTACGGAAGGATCATATCCCGAGGAATTAGGCTTTCTGGCACTTATCTTTTAACAGGCCTAGCCGACTTAAGATCATGTATAAATATATCTTGTAAGCCTCATTCAAAGGCACAATTGAATTCACATACGCTTTACGCAAACAGCAATAAAACAACCACTACTTCGATCTTTGCTTACGTGCTTTCATCCAAGAAACCTCTGCTTCCTTAGAACCTTTGACAAGTTTATTGTGTAGGACCTAGCACTCACAGCTGGTTTGCTCGTACTCTGTCCCTGGGAGGTAAAGAAATCCTAATGAAAGTTATGGCTTTAGCTCTTCCAGTCTATGCCATGTCCTATTTCAAATTGCCAAAAACAACAATCAAGAAGCTTGTTTCAGCTCTATCTTCCTTCTGGTGGGATTCACTTGAACACAAGAGATCGATTCATTAGAAGAGTTGGGATAAATTGTGTTTGTCAAAAGCTTTGGGAGGTCTAGGCTTTCGTGATTTGGAGTGCTTCAATCAAGCTCTTTTGGCCAAACAAGCGTGGCGCTTACTCACTCAACCTGATAGTCTTTTTTCCAAGGTATTTAAGAGTAGACATTATCCTGATGTGTCTATTCTTAATGCCTCTGTGGGGACCAGACCATCCTTGGCTTGGCGAAGTATAATCTTTGGAAAGGAATTGCTAGACATTGGTCTCAAAAAAATGATTGGGAATGGAGAATCTACCAAGGTGTGGACTGAGTTGTGGTTATTTGATGGGTGTAGAAGGAACCCACTCATGAAGAACCCTACTGTGGATTTGGAGTTAAAGGTGAGTTCTCTAATTGATGTGCAGAACATACAGTAGAATATGGAGCTCTTACATGAAATTTTTTTCCCAGTAGATGTTCGACTGATTTGTTCCAACAAACATGTTGTATCTATGGAGGACTATCACTGTTGGATGCATACTAAAAGTGGAGAGTTCACTGTGAGTTCTGGTTACTGGGCGGCTAATCTTTTAAAACATAAAGATATTATCAGAAAAGCTTCCATCTTTAAATGGTGTTATTGCTGTGGAAGCTTAAGACTAATAAAAAGATCAAGTTATTTCTATGGAGGGTGCGGACTGGTGCGATTTCTGTGACTGAGAATCTTCCTCATCGAGGTTTGGATTTAGACTTGAGATGTCAAGCCTGTGGTGCTGAGGTTGAGACGATCAATCATGTACTCTTCACATGTCCAATACCTCGTCTAACTTGGGTCCTAGCATATTACCCAAATTCGGTTGATGGTTTTGATTAGGTCTCTCTTTTTTCCAACTTTCACTATCTTTTGTTGGTAGAAAAGAGGACTCAGATGAGAAAGGAGATAAGACAGAGTTTTCCTTGGATCTTGTGGTACTTATGGAAGAATAGAAACTCTTTTTGTTTTGAGGGAAAGACCTTCTTGGCTACAAATACGATCTCTAAGATCAGGGACGAGATTGCGAATTGGTTTTTGGCGCAATCCATTGACTCAGTTAAACCTACTACTGCCCCCAGCTGATTCGTAGACAAGAAGTGAAATGGAAAAGACCACCTGCTCCTTGGCTAAAGTGCAACGTTGGAATGTCTTGGTCCAAGCGTAATCTTGTTGGTGATTTCTCATGGGTTTTGAGAGATGAAAATGGTTTGATTTGATGCATAGTAGGCGTTTTTCTCAGGTATGAAGTCTTTGGAGGAAGCTGATCTCAAGAGCTTACTATGGTCAATGGAGTGTATGGAAGCTCATAGATTTAAGATGGTTATTTTTGCATCTGATGCTATGAGTTTAGTAAAGGCAATCAACAATCCAAGTGGTTGATCTAATTTTTGGTACCATATCTCTGAAATGACTCGTGTTTTGATCAAGTTTGACGATTAGAGAATGGTTTTTGAAAGTCGTGGTGCTAATAGAGGAGCTTTCTTGATTATTCAGACTCAAGAGAATCGTTGGCAATTGCTAGTGGACATCCGTCGTGGTTAGCCGAGCTTTTTGATTGTGAGAAAAGCTAGTTTGGCTTCACTTCTTTGATCCGTTTGGCTTTTTGTTTTAAGCTCTTTGTGCTTTGTCTTTGTTGATTTGGTTCTTTGAGTTTGTAAACTTAACTTGGCCTTTGATTAATGTTATACTTAGATGACAAAAAAAATGTTATATTGTTATCCAATCAATAAAGTTTTTTTACAATGCATGTCTCTTTTGTTTTCGGAATAGAAATCTGAAAGATACGGGTCGAACCCAAAAATAGAGCCAATCAAATATATGCTAGATTGTAAATAAAAACAGAAAAAGAAGGAAACGACATCGTTTAGCGGTGTATATGCTTACCTAAGACTAAAAACAGAGTACCTTGTGAGCATAAGACGGAATTCCTTGGATGATGATTGTCAGCAAACGAGAACTCAAAGATGGTGTTGTTACTTTGAAGAAGATCGTTAAAGGCAGTGAATGGGAATTTCAAGGAGTTCACAGAGATAGTTTCTTTGACCAATTGTTGAAACTTGAAGTATTGAACTGTTTTTAGTTCTTGTTATATGTTACTATATATTGACAGTTTATTACAAGATACAAAAACAAAAAGTGGTAATCTATATGAAGAATCTGATCTCTATACTTAGGTCATGTGTGTCGCGGTTCTTCGCCGAAACTTGTTTCTTCTTTCTCTCCATCTTCTTTCCATTACTTCTTCAATGATGCTACCACTAATCGTTTCTTGTTCTTCTTCCACTACTTCGATCTCTGAGTTTTCACTCTCCACAACAGTTCTTGAGGTAACATAAGGGAACAAAACCGGTCTAAAACACCATAGAAGTGCGGTTAGAATAACAAAGTATAGGTACATTGAAGTCCAAACGCTAAGAGTCCATTTCCAATTATAAGCCATTCGTTTAATCCATGGCGGTTTCGAGTTTATAAGGATCTCGGCTTCGTATAATTGAGGCAATAACCGAGTTTGTGCACGGGGAATCAGAGTCGCTCTCACTGCTTTTGTTCTTGGCCATTTCTCTTGGTGCATTAATGCATCTATTCTCAATGTTTGTGCTTCGTTTGCTAAACCAGCTATTAGTGGAACACTCATCACAAATGTTCTTGCAAGTCTTATCGGTTTGCTTCTAAATCGTAACATACAAGGTTGGCTTGATCTCGCAATTGGCTCGCCTTTCAAAGATAGAAGCTCTACTTTCAACTATGTAGAAACACACAAGAAAATCGATTTTACATTTACTTGAAAAATGTGACTAATTTGGTAGACTAAATTAGAATTTGTATTTTTTACCTGAAATAAACCAATTCTTCTATTGAGATCAGATTCAGGCATCCAAAATACTAAAGAGACATGAATCTTATGACCAACCGGAACACTAAACGGTCTCTTTTTCTTATCGAAGCTAAAAACCGCACTTGGGTGTTCTTCGGTGTAATCGAAAAACAATCTCTCCCTCAAGACCAGAGGCTTTTCTACATACAAACTTACCATCCCGAAACCGACCACAGCCGCCAAGATCACCGCCACCACCATCACCATCGACACGTGGCATGCACCCATTAGCCCAAACCAAGTCCTCCTTACAGCCCATGCCGCACCGCTTGTTATCCGCGACGGAGCACGTTTTACCGCTTTTTCCGCCGCAGAGACGGTGGAGGCCGCGCGGCGGTAAGAGCGGTAGAGGAGTAAGAGAGGTGAGGTTAAGACCACGAGTGCATTGTAGATGAGATCGGCTTGGATTGTGACTAAGACCATGAACCAGTCAGCTCGTAATGGTTCAGGGATTTTAAGGTCGTTGTCTTGATCTTTCATTGTTTGTTTTTGTTTCTTGATTCAAGAAATTTTTGTTTCACGGTTTCTTTTATATATGACATAATGAAAGAGATAAACGTCGCTTTCTTATAAAACATTTTTAATTGATCTGCATGAGAAAATCGAAACGTGTTGATTCGTGTTCTCGAGTAGTGCCACGTTGGTTCAATGAGATCATTCTGAATGTACCAGAAGAGATGAGCTTGAAGGAAGAAAAAAAGTGTGGTTAAATTATTTTGTCCAGAAGTGTTGGATATGGAATTTAGTCCGGGTTTTCAGCATTTTTTATATAGATAAACCGATGTTAATTACATGGTAAACATAAACACAATTATATTAAATTACAATAGAAGTATAGTAACGGGATGTTCTATGCTATTGTTTTCAGGAGCCAAATTTCTACTACAGTACTACGAGAAACAAAAAATTATTAAGGAATAGTATAGTACTGCAATTGAAATATTACAATAGATGATATCGATCGAAGGACTGCAAACCCAATTTGCAAAGTCACGAATCCAAAATTAATTAAGAATCATTTACAAGATTCAAAATGATTCAGAGCAAAAAAGATAGCTTATCACATGGACCTAAGCCTAAGTCCAAGTCCACGTGCGGCCTGGCTCATTGCGCATGTGTGAGGTTTTGCATCTCTTTTACACATACCATTAGATTAGTTATAACTATTAAATTAATTTAATCAAACAATAATTTTATTTCGATGTAGATATAGAGGATATTCTGTCTCTTATTCCAAGTTAAATTTTATTTTTTATATTCGAATTAACAATCCCAACTTCCAATGTGATTATTTTTCTCCAATACTTATTTTTTTAGCCTTTTCTACACACCTATTTCATTTAAACAAATTTCAGATTTAAATAAATACACTAGGATATCTAGTGTATATGTAGACAAATTCGTAGTCTCCTAACCGATAAAAGTTTGTCAAAATAATTTTTAATATTGTCTTAGAAGGTGTTATTGGATTATTGATTTTGAAATCAATTTTATAAGTTTTAAAATATTTGAAATTTTAAAGTCTGATGGATTTTATTAGGGTGGATTCTAAAAATCTTTGCAGTATCTTTGAGATTTGATTTTTAAATATTTGTTCACTAAACTCCATCACCAAGTGATTTCAAATCCATTAAAAACCAAATACTTTCAAAATCTTTTAAAGTTGAATAATAGTGGATTTTAATTATAGATTTGAAATCTTCTATTGAATAACATAAGATTTTAAAATTCTTAAGACATGATTTTACAAAATATCTTATCCAATAACATTGGATTTTAAAATAGGATTTAGAATCATTGATTGAATAACAGTGGATTTTGGTTAGATTTAAACTCTGTTAAAATCTATCATTGAATAACACCCCCTATAATCCAAACTGTTTGCCAAACGTTTTTCGATTTGAAAACTGAAACTGCGAATTATTCGGTTTTTTTTCATTTAGTGTTGAAATTTTACACAATGCATTTCAATTTTTTTTATTTATAAAAATTAACATTTCAAAATTTACACTCAAATGTATCTTTTTTTTTTTGTTGGACACGAAGACACTCAAATATATCAAACTACAAATTTGAAACCAAAATACTTAAATTTTTAGTAGTCTTCAACAATGTTCATTGACAAGACATAAGACCCTCCGTCCTTTTCCAATATAACATGCAATTTTTCTCACAAACGTCTATCATCTGAAACAGTAAACCAAGCCCAACAACCAATTGTTGGATCTCATAGTACGAAGCTGGTGCTTGGTTATCCTCCGGTAGAAGACCTTTAACAAACTCTGCAATCACATCCACAACCTCCTCGCTAAGATTGTAATTCGACTTTATGGTCATCAACTTTGCTGCGGTTGACAATGGAGAATCACCATCTCTACAACCTTCGTATAACGGCTGTTTGGCTGCATCCAACATATCAAAAAACCTTCTATCAACTAAATTAGGCTCTTGTACCCTTTCAACATTCTCCTTAAATTCGGATATATTTTCTTGAAACGCATCATTTACCATTTGCACCATACCTATGCTAGGAGGTTCTATTTTTTTCCATTTCTTTTATCAAGTCATCTGCATAAGGTGCACGAAAACTACCATAATCTACCATTTCCTCGGTCTCTCCATGAAAATACCAAATTTTGTAATCGAGCATAAATCCATGATTATACAATTGTCCATATACACCTCTATATGTTCTTCTCCTACGACTCTTACAATCCGGACAAGGACAAAAAAATTTACCATTTCGCTTATTTTGCAGATTTTGATAAGTAAGTTCCATCAAATTCTTAATCCCAGCCTTGTACTCCTCTGTTACCAAATCGCTCGCTTGATCTCGCATCGGCTCGTCCATCCTTGATCGAAAATAATTATATGGATTTGAAGAAGAAGCCATATTTCAGTTTTTAAATTTTATCGTATTGCAGCAAGATAATGTATTGTTGCAGGAGAATGAATATATGAGGATATATCGATGTCGATTGTAGTTATAAAGTAACAGGAACCAATGGATTTACAACAGATTTTTCATAGACCTTTAAATTGATGTCGGTAGAGAACGTTCGTTGGATATTTGTCAAAAATCCGTCAGAGTTAAACCGACAGAGATCCGACAAATCAGATTGATCAACTTAAGTCGGAAAACCATGACATTCCAATCGATAAAAATGACGGATTTCACGCTTTCGGTTATTAGTCAAAAAACTCTGACGAATTTCCAACGGTTTGCGTTCTGTCAAAAATACGTCTGAAATATGTCGGATATGTCGTCGGTTTATCTCATGTTTTTTTTTGTAGTATGAGTGGATGTTTTTTTCTTTTTCTTTTTTTGCAAAACAATGAATCGAGGTCATGTAAAAAAGAAAACCTATCACCTACAAAAGATTCTAGTGTGAATGTACAAATTCTAGGTGTTTTAGGGCTTGGCTGGTTCAGCCGCAGCGGTTGCGGTTGCGGGAGTTTGCGGAAGCGGACGACTGCGGTTTGAAGCGTTTGCGGGACGTTTATACGATTGGCGCATCTATTGGAAATTGATGCGTTTGCGGGATGTTTATGATTAGTTGACTAGCGGAACGGTAGCGGTTAAACAATAAATTTACAATATAAAAACATTATACAGTAATAATAACATCAAAAACCATATTATTATACAAAGTATAAAAATCATTAATTCAATATAAATAATAATAGAAAACTATTTATATAATATTTACTTTGTTTTAAAAAAAAAAATTGTTTGGATAAAAGCTATGATTTTAATGAAGAAGTTATTTTTTTTATGGAGAGACTAATATTATATTTAAATTATTAAATTTATGTATGTTTACAATCAAAATTTATCTAGAATATTTTGATTTGAAGATTTTATAACTATAAAATTATGATGGATTCTTGAATATTAATTAAAAATATCAAATTATTTATATATTTTTTAATTATAATATTTAAAGTTTGAATTTTAAATATATATTTTCATTTTAAAATGATTTTTTTAAAATTTTTTATTAAAACATCCAACCGCAACCGCCCGCCACTGCCCGCAACCGCAAACGCTCGAGGGAATGAACTTTTTGATTTGAGAGGTTTGGAACGGTATAGAGCGGTAAAAAGCGTTTTTCTTTATTGTTGTCAAACGCTACCAACCACAACCGCCCGCAAACACAGCGTTTGTGGATGGTAGCGGGTAAACCAATCAAGCCCTTACTTTCCACAGTCTATTTTTTTTTCATCTGAAAGATTTGGATTGATAACTTGCAAGGATACAACGCTCCGCGAAGGAGAGACGGAATTTTAACAAGTAAAGCTCCGCGAAGGAGAGACGAAATTTTAACAAGTAAAGCTCCGCGAAGGAGAGACTACGAAAACAAACTTAGCACAATACTAGAAAGCCTAAAACCATACTAGAACAATCACAAATCTAAAGGCAAGAACCCAAAACAATTGTGGACCAAAATCACCGCCCTTGCTTGCACACAAGCCCACTCGAAAGATCCTTGAAACGACAAGCCGATTAGACCAAAACCCGATCAAAAACGACTTCCATTCTCCTATGGTGAATAAGTACTACCTCTCAAATTCAAAGAACAATGGCTTCACGACGCAATCGCTTTGAAGCGATCCTGTAAAGCGCCACACAAGAAACCTAGTGGGAATGTTAGCAATCGAACAAACTGAAGCGTAGAGACAAGGAGCAACAGCAGCTCCACACCGGTAACTACAACTTACAAGAACAAGCTGCAAAAGCACGATTCCGGTATAGAACCAAGGATCGGAAAGGAGCAAAGACTTCTGCAAGACAAAGAACGTAGACCTGGCCACAACAACCACTGGATTCTTACCACAAGAGATATACCAATCTAAACATGGCCGGAGCAGCGGAAACCAAGGGAAGAGGCTTCACCGACTACCAACCTAGATATGACTTTGAGTAACAAAGCAAAAGAAAGCCTTAGACCCTGATTCTCTATCCCATCTCTAGAGAGACTAAAGACTGTGAAGATGGACTGAACAGAGGTAGGCAGATTTGACAAGCAAAAAACTAGATCGGAAGTGCAGGAGATCTTTAGCGTTTTCCTTCCGGTGAGACCATGACCGGATAACCGTGGGCCTAAACGTCCGGCGCTTCCTTCACCACGACCAGAACCAAACCCGAGTCGAAACCATCTCTCACAAGTCCAAGACCCTCAATACAAGGACCTAAAACCACTCCAATCGACTACAAATACCGGAACAAACGAGAGAAGAAGCTAATTAAGAAGCATGAGGACCGGCGCCGGTGCTATCGGAGCCACCACACGCCGGCCAAGCAGCAAAACGTCAAAATCTGAAACAGAAAAAAAACCTCTCTATACGGCTAGGGTTTGTAATATGCAATTCACAAGTTTTAACTTACTTTCGACAATCTAAAAGTTTTATTTTTGTCACGATTATTTTTTAAAAAAAAATTAAAAGAATAATGCTAGCTAATCAACCGACTATAAGCAAAGGGGAGTAAAAGTCTTAAGGTGCACCGCACTACACATTATAAAAACTTTTGACAAAATAGGATAAATATTCCTTTTTTTATATTTTTAATACTTTTAACTCAAAGATAAATAATCTCGCATCGAAGCTATCGCAGCCCCCAAAATCATTCTCTTTCTCTCAATCGAATAAATTAGGGTTAGGGTTTTCATTTCAATCTCTCCTCTTCTCGTAGCCGCCCATCAACGATGACAGGCAAAGCGAAGCCAAAGAAGCACACGGCGAAGGAGCTCCAAGCCAAAGCCGATGCAGCGTTGACCAATAGAGGCGGAGGCAAAGCTGGTCTCGCCGACAGAACCGGTAAGGAGAAAGGTGGTCATGCTAAGTACGAGTGTCCTCACTGCAAGATCACAGCACCGGATTTGAAAACTATGCAGATCCATCATGAATCGAAGCATCCTAAGATGCCTTATGAAGAGCCGAGGAATCTTCATGAGGCTTTAGCTGCTCCTGCTGAATCTTCCAAACCAAAACCTGGAATCAGAGGAAGCTTGAAGAAATAAAGTGGGTTTTGTGATTTGTGTTGGAATTTCGTTTGGTATTTGGTATCTTTAATTATGGGTTTCTTAAGTTGTTTGATGTGAGAATTATTAAGTGCGATGATGCTTCTTATGTCTCCTCTTACTTTTTATTATTATGATCATACTAAAGTAACTGATATTTCTGATTATGATTCTCTCTTATGGCTCTGTTTTGATTCTTGTTTCTGCATATTTGGTTAATTAGCTGCGAATTCTTATATCTGGTGAATAGATTTTTGGTGATTTCAATCTCTCTGTTTACATGGTTGCTCTGAATCTTTACAAGCAGCTCTTAAATCTTAGTTTTCTCTGTTTCTGATCAGACATGTTAGGTAAAGCCTGTTTTGTTTGGTGAAATCTGTGTGGATTTGAGAAAAATTGAGTTTCTTGCAGGGCATGTTAGGCTTAACATGAGTTTAGTACTTTGGTTTTGTGTCTGAAGAGAACATTTCGTGTAGGTATTCATTGAAATTGGCCTTTGCTTTTAAGATGCATTCTTGTTTCCTTTTCATTGATAAAAAGTAGGATACGATTCGGATTCTCATTGTGCTTATGCAGGTTTTTTTCTAATCCAAATCAAAATGAAAACTAACTCGATTAGAGGTTATATGATCTCTTGACAAGAATCAATATTTTTATGTTGGATCTTGCTAGTGGTTGAGGTAGTTATTTGAGATCAATTTACTTATCCAAACATTAATTGAGAGAACAAAAGCGACATGGTTGGTAGTTAAATTTTAAGAAGGAACAAAAAAAAAGGCCGAAAGCAAAGTCCGCAAAATCCTCTGTTTACTTAAATTTTTAGAACTATCCTAGACTCAAAAGAATCATCATCAAAATTTATCATTCTGATCTTTTTTTTTTTGGGTCAACAAATCCCATATATATTAAATCACAGTTGATCGATAGAATTCATTTCCGTTAGAAAAAATTTATACCGACTCGTCGAGATTTACATGAAAAAAGATAGAACCACGTGCTCGTACTCCTTTAGCTAGGGCATCGACACAGGACATTAGAAGCGCGTGGAATAAAGGCTAGTTGAAAAGACACAAATCCATTACTATGTTCAATAAAGTAATCTAATTCTGACTAAAAGGCAGGCCAATCCATCGGGTCATCAAATATATTCTTTAAGGCATTTCATCGCTCATGTAAGGCCATCCAATTCTGCGTGTAAAGCTGATAGGCTCCTCCGACATCCTCGTAGTCCAGTGTACATTTGTCGTGATGAATCAATGAGGCACCCATGACGCATCTACCTAACAAACCGGGAGAGAGGAAATTTCTGCCGCGTCGGTAATCCTGGTGTGAGGGGAGCTTTCATCCTCCTCATCTTCTTTCTCCTGAAGATTTGCTAATCTCCAGCTTTTTTCCTCCAACTTTGCAAATTGGAACGTTTCTAATGATGATACCTCTATACCATTGAAAAGCTTTGCATTTCTTGTCTTCCAAATATACCATATGATCCAAGAGAACGTATCCCGTTGGGGTTCGGGGAGACCCCTTTCAATTGCCCTCCAAAATAGGAAATCCATATTTTGAAAAAGGGAGATACTCGGAAAGTAATCCGGAAGGGACGAAAAGTCCGATAAAGCCTACACTTGGAGAGCTGGGGGCATTCAAAAATCATATGATTTATTGTTTCTTCCTCTGCACCACATCTTGGACAACTTTTATCAGTGCCAAGGTGGCGATAGGTGAGTCTTTGGCATGTGGCTACACATCCCGACAAGGCCTGCCACATAAATTGTCTAAGCTTCCCGGGGGTCTTGATCTTCCAGACATGGCTCAGAAGGGACGTGATACTTGGCTCACTAATTGACCGGTGCTGAGGGAGAGAAATAATCTTATGGATTATGTCATAGCCTGATTTGACCGTATATAGGCCAAATTTTGTGTAGCTCCATGCATATCCATCTAGGTTGAACCGTCTACTAGGTTTCAACCCCATTATCAAGATGACGTCCTCGGGATGGAAAAGGTCCCAGAGTATTGTTTCATCCAATCCCACCGAGTTTGGTCCCATGAGATCCTTGATTAGAAGATGAGGATTTTGCGGGAGGCGCTAGTTGGACCTCCTTGGTAATCTGCCTGGTTTGTCAGGGATCCATGGTTCACTCCAAACCTTGGTATTATAACCAGATTGTATAGTCTTCTTAATATCCTGATTGTGTAGGGCTTTGGCCGCCATAATACTATTCCATCCAAAGGAGGGGGAATATGTCCTTCGCTCTACTAGCGGATTTGACTGGTAATATTAACGCCCTCTGAGGACACGAACAAGAAGAGATGAAGGGAAGTGGATTAGCCGCCATAGCTGCTTAGCGAGAAGGACTAGGTTGAAATCATGTAAGTCCCTGAAACCCAAACAGCCTGACTCGCGAGGGATGCAAATCTTGTCCCATGAAATCTAATGTAGACCTCTACTATTTTGACGGGAGCTCTACCAAAAATTAGATATAGCACTCCTCAATTTATTTATAATATCACGCGGGAGTAGAAAACACGACATTACATTTGTCGGAAGTGCTTGTGCCACTGATTTGATTAAAACCTCTTTTCCTCCTTTGGAAAAGAATTTTGCTGACCATGTGTTGATCCGATTATTTAGCCGGTCTTGAACGAATGCAAACACCTTCTTCTTCGAGCCACAAATCTGTTCTGGAAGTCCTAAATACATCCACATACCTCCTTCATTCGTTATATTGATCGCCCTCTTGATCTCTCTTTTTGTATGTAGTCTCACTACTTCCAAAGAAAACAGATGATTTGGTATTATTTGGTTGTTGACCAGAGGCGTCTCCATAAATCTTGATAGTTCGGAGGATCTCCGCACATTGTCGGACCTATGATTTGGATAAGAACAAACTATCATCAGCGAATAGAAGATGAGATACTCTTGGACTTGCACTTGCAATCCTCAATCCCGTGATACGGTTTTCTTCCTCTGCTTCGTTGAGTAGGGAAATGAGGGCTTCGGTACAGAGGATAAAAAGAAACGGCGACAGAGGGTCACCGTGTCTAATTCCCCGTGTCGGTTTACTCCATTAATAAGGACTTGGTATAAAACTGATGTGCAACACATAAGCCATCTGACCCATTTCTCTGCAAAGCCTAACTTCAACATGAGCGCTTCTAGGAAACCCCATTCAACCCTATCATAGGCTTTGCTCATATCAACTTTTATGGCCATATAGTCAAACCTGCACATCGGGTTAGTGCGAAGTGCATGGAAGTTCTCTTGCGCAAGAAGGATATTATCTGTAATTTGACGTCTAGCCATAAAGGCCGATTGTGTTTCTGATATCAGGTTCGGAAGAGTCTTTTTAAGGCGGCTGCATAGAATCTTGGAGATGATCTTGTAGCTCACATTGCACAGACGAATGGGTCGGAATTCCATCATAGCTCGTGGTCTCGCTTTTTTTGGGATGAGGCAGATGTTTGTTTGGTTGATGCACGAATCAAAGGTCCCAGTAGCAAAAAAATCCTTTACTAGTTTTATTATATCTTGGCCTACAACATACCATAATTTTTTAAAGAATCTGCCTGTCATACCATCCGGGTCTGGGGTCTTATCCGGATTTATATGGAAAAAGGCTTCCTTGATCTCCTCCTCTGTTGAATCCACGGTTAGTTTTTCATTAGTCCTTGATGAAACCTTCTCGGTAATATACTGGAGTGAAACATCTATATCTTCAGGGCTAGATAACTTGTAGCAACTTTTGCTATACCATTTGCATTTTCAAGCAAATGTCCGTTATGATCTTTTAGGCAGATGATTCGGTTTCGTGCCCTTCTCTGTTTTGTGGTCGCATGAAATAACTTTGTGTTTCTATCTCCATTACAGTGCCAAGTGACTCTACTCTTTTGATGCCAGTACTTTTCTTCCTCACGAAAGGCAAGAAGGAGTTGTCGCCTCAGATTTTCAACTTCCTCAAGTGAGGAGTCATCATCATCTTGTGCTCGATCTAATTGAACGTTAAGTTCTTCTATAAGCTTAGCTGAATTAGTGATATTTTATTTTTTCCATCTCGAAATATGTGAGCGACAAGAGGATACTCTCTGATGGAAATCTCTAGCTGAGATACCATTTGAGCTGCCCCATCCCGTTATCACTATCTCTTTGAAGCTCAGTTTTCCGATCCAACGTCTGTCAAACTGGAAGCTCTTATACTTATGTTTAGTGTTTTAAAACGCGCTAGGCGCTCTCTACGCGTCGACCCACCGCCTAGCGCATAGCCTTATACACGAGTGCCTATACGGGGTATACGCAGATGAATTATTTTAATAATATATATATTATTTATCTAATATATGTTCGGTACTATGGTATAATATATATAGGCAATGAAAAATAAATACTAAATAGCAATTTCAAAATAACGATTCTAAAACAAGAAATAAAACAAGTTCCAAATCTTAAACAATAATGAAAAAAGCAAGAAAAGAGCCAAAATCAATCGATATCAAAAGTTTAGAAATCATCTTTCTCTTGGTCTTCATCCAACTCAATACGAAATCTTCGTCTTGTAACTCTCTAATGTCAGCCAAGTCATCAGCAGTAGCTACTTCATCCACACTTGATTCTTCTTCTCCAACATCACCTTCAACAAGCCATTCTTGAGCATAAATAGCATGGTCATCAGCTAACATATCAATATTCTTTTCCTTTAGTTTTTTTCATTTGCTCATCAATTTTGTATTGAATTGGACATATACGAGACTATTCATTCGACTTGTAGTAAGCCGATTCTTCTTCTTTATATGTATCTACATTTTTTCAACGAGATTATCAATATTTTAAATATTGCATATTACTTTAAAGTTTAAAATTAAAACATTTTAGAATTACACTAAATATAAAATCTTTAGGATTTAACTCAAACAAGAAGAAAAGCAAGAGACCTGATGTCACGATCTACTGCTTGTGAATGTTTAGGGTTTGATATACTTTTTTTTAATTGATATATATTCAAAACTACGTAGTTTCATGTTTTCAAAAACATTTCATGAAAAGATTGTCGTTACACAAATACGGACGCATATACGGGATTGTATACGCGGGTTATGCGGCGCACAGGCGGCCGCGTTTTAACCGTCCGCATAGTAGACCACATATGAGGAATTCAATACATTGAGGAGCCGCACACCGTATAGGCGGGCGCCTAGGGCACATTCTTGAACACTGCTTATGTTGGACAGTAGATTGGACTCGTCCTAATACTGGGCGATGATCAGAGCCCCAAAGTTTTAGATACTCCACATTTGTGTGAGAAAAAAGATTATGCCATTCTTCAATACCAATAGCTCTATCGAGGCGGCACTTAACTTTACCAGATGGTCGTCGTCCCACCCACGATAAGAGGTTTCCGGTATGTGGGAAGTCGATCATCCCACAATTGTCTAACATGGTACAGAAGGGTAAAAATGAGGATTCATGTCGTCTTCGTCCGCCACGTTTTTCATGGTTGCCGGTGATTATATTGAAGTCTCTTATCATCATCCAAGCATTTTGCCGAGTTAGGCTCATCCGTGTTAGACTTTCCCACACTTGTTTTCCGTATTCTACCACCGGATCCCCGTACACATAGGTCATAATAAATTTATGTCCTTCAAATGTAGATTCAACATCAATCATACGATTGTTCGAATAAGAGATAATAACCGTAGGATCATTCATATAAAAAGGGCTAAACCACCGCTTTTGCCTCTCCGCTCAATGGTAAATACATGATCATAACCAAAATATACTTGCATATCTGGCAGAAAATGTCGATTATTTTTTGTTTCTGATAAAAATAAAAAACTAGGTAAAAATCATCGATAAAGTTCTTGTAGATGTTCCTTCGTCAAGTCGGCTCCCGCGCCTTGACAATTCCAAGCTAGTACGTTCATGGGAAGTGATTTGGTATTTCTTCTAAAGCCAAAAAGGCCTCAAACCACGTTATTGGGTCAGATTTAAATTACAAAAGGCCCAGCTTCCTTGGGTATTGCTGATGGGATTGGTTTAGGCCCAGCCTTTTTTTGTTGTTTCCCTTTGATGATGCTCGGACCTGCAAAATCTTGTTCTTCACACCAAATCCGATCAGAGAAGTTTGTGGCTTGTTCTTCTTCTTTGTCGAAATCGTAGAAACAGGTAGGGGACTAGTGTTCGGAATCGTATCCTCAGGAATTGGATCTATCATGGATCGATTATCATCCGTGCCATCGACGATGGCTATCTCAATGTTTTCTTGTTCATCATCGAGAGGTGCCACCGGATTAGGGATATCCGAAATAGGGTTAGGGAGTTGTTTTTCTTCACACAACATATCATACCCAAGGAGATCATCGTTGTTTAGAAGATCCTCCATGTATTGGTCCTCATCCTCCTCTCCCCAATCCTCTTTTCCCCAATCCTCTTCGTTTTCATCATCTCCTATGATCTTTTCTCCCATAGAGTTAACGAGATCGATTAGGTTTGTCACTGGGAGGCCCTCGATTTCTCCTTGTCCAGTGCTAGCATTCACGGTGGTGATAAGATTTGCCACTGCTGGAATTATTTCTGAGGATTGAATCAGGTTTGCCGCTTCGGATTCTTCTTCCTCTGTGACCATCTCATACCAGCTTTATTTTTTTCGCTCCATTCTGATTTATGATTACGGGAGATGTGACTTGTTCATTCTCTGCCATGGCAAGATTCAATTAAGGAGGTTCTTCAAAACTGAGGCGTTTCTTTGCTGAGCTTCCCGTATCTGATGGTTCTTCCGTTGCGATGGCCTTACCCTTGTTCAAAGGGTCAGCTTTCTTTTGAAGATTCAAGCGAAAAGGTCTGCTTCTATGGTGACCAGGAGACACATGTCTTTACTTTGTCTTATGGATAGTGAAACGACCCGACCCATTTTTTTTTTTTTTGAAACAATTAATCCTTGGTTTCGGACTAGCATTTCCATAAATACTATCCTCAACAACCAAGCAAACCAGACAAACACATAACAGCGGATAACTCAATAAGAAAATTCATTAAAATACTAAACCAATCCAAATCCAAGACAATTCCAATCCAACAGATTCCATCAAACCAGCAACCTAACAAGGTTCTAAAACAGAAAAGGAAATCACAACATTACCCAACGCGTGACCCTAGATCATCTCCCTCTTATTAGCCGTGATTCCACGATCACAATTTGCCTTTACCTGCATCACATGGAAAAAAGAGATGCGTGAGTATTATCAAAAATACCCAGTGAGACGGTCATCCCATCTACGACTGCGCACTCAGACGCGATGGATCCGCTCAGGCAAACACGCATCAAACAATCACACAATCACAACAATGGCTCAACCACAGCCCAGACAGGCGGCCTGTCGATCGACACTACCACTAGGTGTCGATCGACACCCCTGTGCACACCTGTCGATCGACACACCCACGGTGTCTGTCGATTAACAGCTCCACAAGACCCTGTCGATCGACACAACCTCTAGGTGTCGATCGACAGATCCTCAACCACCTGTCGATCGACACAACCTCTAGGTGTCGATCGACAACTCTCGTGTTGTCCTGTCGATCGACACACCCAAGTGCTGTCGATCGACAGGCCGTCGCAGATTCATGGGAAATCGTTCATTATCCTCTCGGATCGATTTCCTCCTCTCTGATGACACGAAACCTGCACGCAAATCACAATCCACACAATCCAAACACAATTCACAGTCTCAAACAATCCACACAAGATCCAATCAATCAATTCATAACCCACCACCACACAACCCTAACGAATCCACCGGCCTAGAAGCCATGGTCACGCACTCACCTTACAATTTCAGATAGAATCTGATAGTATTAAAGCTAGACACAAAATCCACGATAATCCCCACGAAATTCCTCTCGAAATCGATCAAGAACAAAAACTCTAACTCAAAACCCTAACAGAAACAAGAGAAATCCTCTCAACTCTTTCTCTGCAGATTTGAGGCATGGTTTCGCTCAGAATGCGGCCAAAAAGCTTATATACGAAGCCCTAGGGTTTCACCAAACCGGCCCGGTCCAATTGAACGACTTAAATCGAACCAGAAAACCAACCAATTCGGGTACCTGTCGATCGACAGACCCTAGGTGTGTCGATCGACAGCCCTTAAGAACCCTGTCGATCGACAGCCCTTAAGTGCCCTGTCGATCGACAGCCCCTCCATTTTCTCAAAAATGGTTCACGGGCGTCACAATTCTCCCCCACTAAAACCGGATTCATCCTCGAATCCTCAAACACTACCCACCAAGCTAACCCATGGCCAACCCGCCAGTAACACCGGAGACTACATCTCCCAGACCCTCTCGAGGCTCACATCCGTCCTATGCCCATAGACCCGTCTCAGACATTGATTTCCCCTAGCTGATAACTCATAACCATCATCTAGCTCTCGGGATCGTCACCCCTCAGCTCTAGGTGTCTAGTATCAACCCACCGTCAGTCCGTGCACTCCTGACGGTGTTTGATACTCAACCATCTCCACACCTCAACCCATCAAGACACACAGTCTATCAAGCTCTCGGTATGCAAAGATCTGCCAGAGGTCGCAACCTCCCAAACTATTCCTATACCCTCACGCTCTCAGTCCTCGCAGTCCTGACGAACGATCGGTATGCAGGGAACCCACTGTCCCCCGTAGAGACGCATCTCTCAAGATTTGCCGGAGACTCATCTCCAAGAAAGAACCAATGTCTATCTCTGAGCTACGCAATCAATTCCTAACGTCTATAATGCACCTCTGACCGGAACTACCTCCTAAGGTCTCACATGATATTCCCCTCCCGGAATACCATCACAACCGTGATCATCACAGATCACCCGGACCATCCATCACCCCGGATGTCCCCTCAGAGTCTCCCCGGAACTAGACAGTTCTAACCGCACATACACACACAAACCGCTAGAGTCCCCACCGAAACTGGCAAATTCTATTTGCAATAAAACTTTCATTTCGGGGTTCTCTAACCGCTAACACATGACTAACAAGTCATAAACACATAAGAAAAACACTTTCTTATTCACTTGAAAATGTCATAATCGTTACAACTTTAATGAAAATACAAAATCCACAACCTAAAACCTCACCACACCCGGTGATCACAACACAAAACTGAAACTGGGAAACCACAAAGAAAAACGAATTCACTCCTTGGCTTGCTTCTCGAACCACTTCCTGAACTTCGTTTTCATCTTTGCCTCTGGTTCCCAAGTCTCCTCCTGAATACCGTCACAGTCCCACAAGACTCTCAACAACGGCACTCTCTTCCGGCGAAGAATCTTGATACTTCTCTCAAGAATCCTAACCGGCCTCATCCCAACAGTCAGATTTGGCTGAAGATCTACAGGAATTGCACTACTACCTCCTCAGAAGCATGCAAGCATCTCCTGAGTTTCGAAACATGAAACACACCATGGAATTTCTCCATAATCGGAGGCAGCTCCAACCGATAAGCAACTGGTCCCACACGCTCCACAACCCGGAACGGACCCATGTACCTCGTACTAAGCTTATCCTCGGATATGGACCTGTTCAGACCCCGCATCATAGCTATCTTGAGATACACTCGATCTCCGATTGCAAACTCCAACTCTTTCCTTCTCCTATCGGCATAACTCTTCTGCCGATCCTGAGCCTCTTTCATGTTCAGCTTCAAAACACGGATCTTCTCCGTCGTCTCCTGAACAAAATCAGCCCCAAAGATACTCCTCTCCCCCACTTGGATAAAACATAGCGGAGTACGACATGGCCTCCCATACAACGCCGCAAAAGGAGTCATTCCGATACTCGCCTGAAAACTGTTGTTATATGCGAACTCCACCAAACTCAAGTGATCCGCCCGATGACCACCCCAATCTAGCACGCACATCCTTAACAGATCTTCTAGTGTTTGAATCGTCCTTTCGGACTGCCCATCCGTCTGCGGATGATTAACTGTACTCATGTGCACCTTAGTGCCCATCTCAACCTGAAAAGCTCTCCAGAACACTGAAGCAAACCTCAGATCTCGATCCGACACAATACTCGCGGGCACCATATGCAACCTTACAATCTCCTTCACATACTTCTTAGCCAAGACCTCAGCTCCATCTGTCTTCTTAATGGCCAGAAAATGTGCGGACTTAGTCAGTCGGTCCACAATCACCTAAATCGCATCATAGGTCCGAGAAACTGGCAACCCTACTACGAAATCCATAGTGATCATGTCCCACTTCCACTCTGGAATAGGTAGACTCTGCAATAAGCCACTAGGAACTTGGTGCTCAGCCTTCACCAACTGACACACATTGCAAGCTGCAACCCAATCTGCCACATCTCTCTTCATCCCGACCCAATGATAATACCGTTTCAGATCCCGATACATCTTAGTCGCTCCCGGATGAATCGAAAACTTACTCGCATGAGCTTCTCTCAGAATTTCCTACCTCGAGTCCTCATCCTTAGGAACACAGACTCGTCCATGCACTAAGATAGTCCCGTTAGCAGAAATCTGATATTCGGAACCAGTAGCCTTAGAGAGATCTTTCAGCACCAGATCCTTCTCTTGAGCTACTCGGATCCTGCTCACAAGATCCGCCTGATCCGCTGCCGCTAACCCCAACAGTTCCTCTGAAGTAACACACAACCTTAACGTACTCAGCATGCTCACAAGAGTTTCCACATTCCGCTCCTGAGATGAATCATACCTCCTCCGACTTAGAGCTTCCGCCCCTAGCTAAGTTCACCGCAATGGTAAACTAAAGGAAAAACTCAATCTCCTACAACTTCTCCCATCACTTCCGCCTCCTAAACCAAAGACCACCGAAAAAGAACCTACTCCACTAGCCGCTTGGTCATGGAATGAGCTGTACTCTCAAGGCCTTTTGATGCAACTCCTGAAATAACCTGCCAACCCGAGAACTACTACACTTAGTCTCATTCCTCGGTATAGGCCAAATCTCAGCTCGATTGCATCTTAACTTGATCCACAGAAACTCCCCTGCAGAAACAGTAAGACCCTGAAAACCCATTCCCCCTTGTTAGAAACTGCACTTGCTCAACCTAGCAACCAGCTCCTACTCTTGCAACTTCACCAAAACTGCCCTCTCCTTGCTCATGCTCCACAGGATTCTTCGAATACACCAAGATGCCATCAATGAAGTTAATCACGAACTCATCCAGATACTCCTGAAAGGCTTCGCTCATTAACCTCATAAACGCAGCTAGTGCATTCGTCAACCCGAAAGGCATCACCACAAACTTAGAATGCCTATACCGAGTCCTGAAAGCCGTCTTCCTGCCATCCAACTCATCAAATGAAAACTGGTGTTAACCGGATGCCAAGTCATCCTTGAAGAACCAAGTAGCCCCTCACAATTGATCCAACAACTTATCAATTCTCGGAAGACGAAACTTGTTCTTCATAGTGACTCGGTTAAGCCCTCGATAATCGAAGCACAACAGGAAACTACCAGAATTCCTCAACACCACACACCGGTTCTCCCCACGGTAAAATACTCGACCAAAAGAATCTTTACTCAAGAAAACCTCTAGTCGCGTCATCGGCTCTTCCAACTCTTGCAGAGCCATCCAGTAGGGTGCCCTAGATAACGGCGTCGTCCCAGGTTCTAACTCGATCGTGAAAGGATTTGACCGCGATGACGGCAATCCCTGCAACGATCGAAAGACATCCTCACAGTCCTGGACAACTCGAATATCCCTTAATGCCACCTCACCTACAGACTCTGCCAGCAAAACAGTCTCCAAGTAAGCCTCGCAACCCCTCAGCCTTAGCCTCCGCCTGCACCCGGGAGATCACGAGACTCTCACAAGTCGGTTTCACTTCTTGATAAAACAACCTTCCCCACCACGCTCAAACATAACACGACTCTGGTGACAATCCAGATGAACTCTGTACTGATCCCAGCCAATCCATTCACAGGTTGCCATCATACAGTTCTACTGGACTGATCACCAAGTCCGCTGGCATCAACTCACCAGCCACTAGAATATCCACACCTCTCGCCCGGCCATGAGTAACTAGGAACTTTCCTCCACCAACATAACCAGTCCAATCCGCTCACCAGCGCCACAACGAATACCGCTCCACTCGGCACCCTATGGAGTGATGAAGCAATCATGCTCCAGAATCGAACAACACGCGGAATTCACCACTGCCCACTACAAAGGTCTCCACACAACTCTCATGTGCTAAGAAACCTAACAAACTCGCCAACTATGACCCATGCTTCCACACCCGAAGCATCCCTGGCCCCTATAGCTCAACCCGGAAGTATCCTCTCACTTCATCTTCTATCCCTACACAGGCTTGCCGCCATGCCAGGTATCACTTGCTGAGGCTTAATAGACTGAACAGCTGGGCTAATTACCACAGCCTGCTCTCTCGAGTCTCGACAATGCCTCCAGCAGTCTTAACCAACTATGCTCTCACAGCATTCATGGACACTCCGCACCGTGTCCCCAATCTGATCTCTCTCCCAGATCCAGTTCCCAAAACCTCGTCTCTAAACGATCCGCAGCCTCTCGAGGAAAGAACTTGACATCTCACACTGCCCAAAAGTCTGCCCAGGCCAACTCTGCCTGAACCCTCCTCGCTGCAACACATTACTCGCAAAGAATCCTATACCAATCATTTGCACATGTTCCCTATCCGCAGATTAGACGGAACCCTACCAACAACCGCAGCCCTCAGCCGCACCTCTGCCACTCGTTGCATCACCGGAGCCTAACTCGCACCGCACTCGGTAACCGCTCCCAAAACTGCTGAAGCCAATCCGCCAGACGATCTACTCGACCTTGAGCCCACCCGCGAGCGCACCCGCACTACCAACCTCACGAGGACCCACACCGGCCCCCGGCACCAAACTGGGACCACACTATCCCCACCAGGCCTCACACTGGCGCTCACACTTAGCTGCACGCTGGCAGTCTAAATGGTGCTCAAGCCGTCTTGAAGCGTCTACGAATCACTCTCAGCCACATGCGCAGCACTCTGAGCCACCCTCCCGGCCAACTCCCTCACTAGTGCCCGCCACAACAACTACTGCACAGATCTGTCAGACGATCAACTAGTCAGATGGACTTCTCCCGAACAGCGAGCCAATCCAGCACCAGCTCGAGTACCAGCCCTGGCCCCACAGCCCTCATACCGGCTCTGACACAGGTACTCTCACTGGCACTCGTACTAATACACAGACCCTGCTGATACGTCTACGGATCTGTCACAGTCTCAAACGTGGAACCCTGAGCCGCATCCTCAGCCGACTCACTCACTGGTCCCCGACCACAATCCTGACCTCCACGGTCACCCGGCCACCAAGGCCATATTCTCTAGTGCCTCTTGCCCACACCATGCACTACTACAGTACACAAGCTAAACACTTAAGAATAACAAATAAAACACACAACACACTTACTGTGGAATCTCTTTGAAGGCTCGAAGGAAGATGATCTAGAACCCCCAAACCCATAGAATTGCAAATTTACCAATTTCAATCCTAACAGTTCTAGCCCGTCCTAAAACCGTATCGCTCTGATACCAAACTGAAACGACCCGACCCGTTTTTTTTTTTTAAACAATTAATCCTTGGTTTTGGACTAGCATTCCTATAAATACTATCCTCAACAACCAAACAAACCAGACAAACACATAACAGCGGATAACTCAATAAGAAAATTCATTAAAATACTAAACCAATCCAAATCCAAGACAATTCCAATCCAACAGATTCCATCAAACCATCAACCTAACAAGGTTCTAAAACAGAAAAGGAAATCACAACAACACCCAACGCGAGACCCTAGATCATCTCCCTCTTCTTAGCCGTGATTCCACGATCACAATTTGCATTTACCTGCATCACATGGAAAAAGTGATGCGTGAGTATTATCACAAATACCCAGTGAGACGGTCATCCCATCTACGACTGCACACTCAGACGCGATGGATCCGCTCAGGCAAACACGCATCAAACAATCACACAATCACAATAATGGCTCAACCACAGCCCAGACAGGCGGCCTGTCGATTGACACTACCACTAGGTGTCGATCGACACCCCTGTGAACACCTGTCGATCGACACACCCACGGTGTCTGTCGATCGATAGCTCCACAAGACCCTGTCGATCGATACAACCTCTAGGTGTCGATCGACATATCCTCAACCACCTGTCGATCGACACAACCTCTAGGTGTCGATCGACATCTCTCGTGTTGTCCTGTCGATCGACACACCCAAGTGCTGTCGATCGACATGCCGTCACAGATTCATGGATCCGATCAGAGAGGATAATGATCGATTCCCTCTTCTGTGATGACACGAAACCTGCACGCAAATCAAAATCCACACAATCCAAACACAAATCACAGTCTCAAACAATCCACACAAGATCCAATCAATCAATTCATAACCTACCACCACACAACCCTAACGAATCCACCGGCCTAGAAGCCATGGTCACGCACTCACCTTAGATTTTTGGATATAATCTGATAGTATTGAAGCTAGATACGAAATCCACGACAATCCCCACGAAATTCCTCTCCAAATCGATCAAGAACAAAAACCCTAACTCAAAACCCTAACAGAAACAAGAGAACTCCTCTCTACTCTTTCTCTGCAGATTTGAGGCTTGGTTTCGCTCAGAATACGGCCAAAAAGCTTATATACGAAGCCCTAGGGTTTCACCAAACCGGCCCGCTCCAATTGAACGACTTAAATCGAACCAGAAAACCGACCAATTCGGGTACCTGTCGATCGACAGACCCTAGGTGTGTCGATCGACAACCCTTAAGAACCCTGTCGATCGACAACCCTTAAGTGCCATGTCGATCGACAGCCCCTGCATTTTCTCAAAAATGGTTCACAGGCGTCACAGATAGGACGTATTAAGTCAGAGATGGTCCTTTGGGACTTCGATGGTCTAGGAAGGCCAGTTCTTTGTTCTTGTTAATTGTTGTGAGGAATTCTCCTAGAAGAGTCGCTGGTTTTTGAGTTGTTCTTTCTTTGATTGTGTTGACGAATGAGTCCTCATATCTTCTCGTACGATAGGCTTCATCTCGAACATGTGAGTATTCAGCAATCTCATGTTCTGTATTACGGTTTGGGGAAGAGTTGTGTTCACGGCGGTTTCCGGAGGATGAGTCGAGTCTTTTCCAGACATTGTTCCTGGAAAGAGGAGCAGGATTACGTCTATCAATTTTATGTGTATGATCTTCTCTTGGTTCCTTCTCCTCTCTAACGGATCTCATGTGCTCCACATATGGGATTGTATATTTTCTCCTCATGTGTGAGGGAATTGTATTTCCTGCATCTGGAATCTGAGGAGAGGTAAGTCTTTGTCTGACTCGCATATCACTGGGAGGTGACTCTGCCTCTCTTACAGTTGACCTTGCAACCATTTCTCTCGCCTTTGTTGTTCATAAAGGAGAGGACAAGTTTTCTCCTCATGGGAGATTCGATGGCATGTATAACACCATCAGTACAGCTTCTCATAGTGGAGATCGATTTTGACAATCTCTCCAAATGGGACTCTGGCTTTTCTTTCAAAATGCAGAGGATTATCAGCATTGATGGAGACAAGCATCTTTGTCTCCCTTGCAAGACCATCTTGACCTCTTCCAGCATGCTTCATATCTCTTCAAAGGTTTCTGGCATCCAGAAGTGAGAAGGAATGCCGGTCACTTTGATCCAAAAAGTCATGGTGTTTGGAAAAACATCTCCAACATGTGGGATCCATCTTTCAAGAGAGAAAGACCAATTATTGAAGTGGTAGGGTCTTTTGTTTAGGACTTTCTATAGATCTTATTCTGAGGTAAAGTCAAACTGGAATCGAGAGTTACCAAGATTGATTCCATGTACTCTGCCTTCGATATCCCAAATGATTGTTTTTGGCATGAAAGCAATGAGAGCATCAATGCTCTTTCCATCTTGGTGGAACATTCTCCCCACCAGACTCAGGTTGAACTGAGAAATGAGCTCAGAGTTGTCTATTTGAGGAAGGTTGATGATGTCTTCATCCTCATGAGGTAGTTGAGCTTGTCATTTTTGAGATTCTGAATATCTTAGCAGATACTAGAAAGGATGGTGAAAGTGGCGTGAAGATAACATCCAAAGTAGAGAAGAGAGTATAAAAGCTCACAAGGGTTGATCCAATATTGATATCCCCATTCCGATCTCTTGATCCGATGATTTAAAGTAAATTACTAGAATAGAATCGTAAAATGGTTCACAACAAATTCCCAAAACCATGTCGGTTAACTCTTCCAGTTTATACATACCAATTTCCTCTTCAACTAAACCAAAACCTTTGTCTTATGCCTTCACAATATTGTACAATACCGATTGACCATAGATCCTCTATTTATGACAAAATATACAGTATAAAAATATTTTAATCAACTTTTTTTTTTGAACAAACCAACTTCATTAAAATTAAAATCTAGAGTCTTACCTTACACGGTAGGGATAGATAAAGAAATAGATCGCAAGGCGTTCTTAGCCAAGGCGTCTGCTACTAGAGTTTCAGTGCGAGAACCATAAGCAATAGAGATAGGGGGAGAAAAGTTACTCAATAGACATCGAATGTCAAAGAGGATACTTTTCAGCTCGTTGATCACCCCGCCGGAGTTGAGGATCGAAACGAGAGTGTGAGAATCCGAGAAGATGGTGAGATCTCTATTCTCCAACATGGGAGCTGCAATTAGGGTGACTTTCAGGGCAAGGGCTTCGGCCAAAAACGCAGAGGGGATAAACCCAAACGTATCCGATCCTTGGAGTATAGTTACTGAATTCGAGTTTGAGAAACTCCATCCTATTCCACAATTCATGGAGGCTTTATCCCATGCTGCATCCACATAGCATTTGTAATTATTCAAAGGCTGGACTAGGGAGCGTGGTAGGCTTCTTGAAATCGGGCTAGGACCATCACTTTGATTAGCATCATGCCATTCACGTGCATCATTGATGATCTTAGTTACCACTTCAGTTTCTGTATATCCTCTATTATCAAAGAGTATATCATTCCTTGTTTTCCACAATAACCAGAATACCCAGGGGGAAAGAGCCACTATGATTCCACTTGGTGGAAGACAAGTCAGGTTTCTAGTATTCTCCATAAGTTAAGAAACCGAAACAGAGTTAAGAAGTTGTGGATTAGGCATTACCGAGAGAAGGGACCACACTGTGCATGCAAAGGGGCACTTGATGAGTACGTGAAGTTCATCTTCCACTGCCCCACATCTTCTGCAATTTCCAGCCTCAACCATTCCCCTACTCGCTAGGTTTGTTCCAAAGGGGAGGGCTCTGTTTTTTACCTTCCAAAGGAAAAGTTGTAGCTTGGGTGATGTCTTGATTTTCCATATATTCGTCCACCAACTAAAATCTTCGGTTGGACCAAGATCCTTAGCACAAATATTGAGATTATACCCTGTCTTTATTGTAAATTCCCCTGATTTGTCAGGTAGCCAAACTAGAGAGTCCTTTTGTCCAAAAGAACTCAGAAAAAGTTCCTTATAATACCCTCATAATGAGGTAAAGTTTGTTGGATTTTCTCCAGGTTCCAACTATATGTATTAGCATATATCAAGTCACTAACCTTTAGTTGAGTAGTGTCAAAGTTTGGAGATCCAAAAGGAGCTTGGGGGTTGTCAAAGAGAGCCATGGACTATTCTGCACGCTGATATTTGTTCCATCTCCCACTATCCATCCCAATCCCTCGAGAAGGATTTTACGGCCAGCCATAATACCTTTCCAACCATATGAAGAAACCTTAGGTAGTGAGCACTTGAGGAAGTTAGAGTGATGACAATATTTTCCAAGTAGCACACGTCCAAGAAAGGAGTTTGGTTGATCATAGAGACGCCAAGCTATCTTTGCGAGAAGAGAGTCATTGAAAGTTTCTATATCTCTAATACCAAGACCTCCTTGACCTTTTGGGAGGCGTAGAGTATCCCAAGCTACCCAACTAATCTTGCGCTTATCTGGTTTAACATCCCACCAAAAACGGGTCAAG
This sequence comes from Arabis alpina, assembly GCA_900128785.1. Lineage (NCBI taxonomy): Eukaryota > Viridiplantae > Streptophyta > Magnoliopsida > Brassicales > Brassicaceae > Arabis > Arabis alpina. The sequence continues at coordinate 12,840,098 of LT669795.1, forward strand.
GCGGATTGAATCTTTTTACAAATAGAAGTTGGTAATTTGAAGCAAGACATAGCATAAGATGGCATTGCAAATAGCACCGCCTTCAAGAGGATTTGTTTTTCGGCACTAGAAAGAAATCTTGAGGTCCACGAGATAGCTCGTTGATGTATCTTGTCAACTATTCCCGCAAATATATCTTTTTTCTTTCGCCCAAAGTATTCCGGTAAACCAAGATATTTCCCAAGCCCTCTTTCATTGCGTATACCCAATGCTCGCTTCGCTCTTCTTTTTAAAGCCACAAGAGCTCTTGAAGAGAAAGTAATGGAGGATTTGGTCAAGTTAATGACTTATCCCGAAGCCTTTTCATAGGAGCTTAATATTTCCATAAGGACCTTACAGCTTCTTGCCTTTGTTGTTGTGAAAAACATTGTGCCATCGGCGAAGAGAAGATGATTAATAGGAGGGCTAGTGTTTGATACCTTTATGCTCGGGAGCAGACCGGTCTCTTGTCCCTTTTTGCAAAGACATGAAAGAACTTCTGTGCACAAGATAAATAGGTAAGGGGAGAGGGGATCTCCTTGCCTCAAGCCTCTAGAAGGAGTAACCAAACCCATCGGTAACCCATTTATCAAGAAAGAGTAAGTTACCGTTCGAACACATGCCATAGTCCACTCTATCCATATATCATGGAAGCCAAGCCGAGTTAAAACCGCTCGAAGAAAACCCCATTCTATCCGATCATAAGCTTTGCTCATGTCCGTTTTAACTGCCATAGAGCTTCTCTTAACCGCTTTTGATTACTGCAAAAAGTGGAGAATCTCATGTGTAATGAGTACATTGTCGGATATGGAGCGCTTAAGGACAAAAGACGATTGATGGCTTGAGATGATATCTGCTAGAAGTGGTTGGAGTCTTTTAGTCAAAATCTTAGCGATAATCTTAGCGATGATCTTGTAGTGAGTAGAACATAGAGCTATAGATCGATAGTCGACCACCTTCTTTGGCATAGAAATTTTTGGGATGAGTCTTATATGAGTTTCATTGTGTCTTTTATCGAACACATTATTCTAAAAAAAGCTCCTCACCTCCAATGCTACATCCTCACCATTGATATCCCAAAAAAATGGTAAAAGGCTGCCAAGAAGTCATCTGGTCCGGAGGCTTTATCCCCATGAATAGTTAAGACCGCTTCTTTGATCTCCAAGTCGTCCGGGATTGCTATAAGATTTGCATTTTCTTCCACTGAGATTCGTGGTTGTAACACATCCTTGACCACTTGGTAGTTGTCACTCGAGTTAGAAGTGAAAAGGTCTTGGTAATATCGGGTTATTGACTGAGCTATTTCCTCTTCCTCATAGATAGCTTTTCCATTTTCATCTTCAATTACATGCAACAAGTTTGCAGCTCTTCTTCCTCTAGTTCAGGCATGAAAATAACCAGTATTTATGTCTCCACATTTGAGCCATAACACTCTACTCTTTTGTCTCCAAAAATGCTCTTCATTTAAGTAAGCCCTCCTTAGTTTAGATGTTGTCTCTTTGATGAGGCCACTATCCTCAATATCTGCGGACAAAGCTTTCTCAAGAGCTTCTTGTGCTTCCTCAAAATATTTTAATCAACTAGTTTTTGTAAATTTGATCAATTCCTTTGATCCTCTAACATTCTTCGATTTTTCTTGGTCCATCGTTAATTGATTGGAAGATTCGTATGAATCTATTTTGACTTGAAATTATGTTGACACTGCTTTAAATCTGAGCACATCAAAATCTTCTATGAACTTTAAATCTCATGTTGGTTGGTTATCTTCTCACGCTTACATTGGATGAGATCTAGATGATTTCTAACAATATGTAAGCAAACAAAAAACAGAACAAGTAATTAGACAGCTAATAAAATATTAAAGGGTATCTCTTTGATTTCTTTACCAACAAGAACTTTAAGAGCATTCAAGATTGTATATATTGGCATATGGTAAGACGATCCTATAGGCGTATAATAATTCAAACTCATAAAATCTAAAATATAACCATGATGACTTAAAGAAGCTACATAAGCCAGTAATAGACGAAAATCACAAACAATAAAGCGGATTTATATGTTCTTGAAACCTTAATGCGTTCCATCGATTCCCATTCTTGTTGTTGATTACGCAAATCAAATGCATAACATTCACATAATAGCATAGTTATGTAAATTATGCAATTGATTGTTGATACAGTTACTTAAGATGTATAATTTTTGTACCAAATGAAAACTAAAATTGAGGGTGTTATTGGGAGTATAATATATAATCATTTCTAAAATTCTTAAGTGTATATTGTTATTGGTTTATAAATTCTAACAATCTTAATGAAATCTCTTTTTGTATGTGTTGGTTAGTTATCTTCTCGCGTTTACATTGGAAGAGAGAACTGGATGATCTTTAACATATGTAAGCAAACAAACATAACAAATAAACTGTATTTTCTCATAGAATCTTCTCTGGTTTTAATACAAATTAGGATTCTCTAATTTCACGTCCGCGTCTAGCCAAAGCAGTCATGAGAGGCAGATATCAAAGGAGACGACGTAACCACCTGCAAATGACGATGGGGGGGGGGGGGGGAGGGGGCTACAAGTGCTGCCACCAAACTGATCGTAGCACCACATGCACCAACTGATCCTACTCTCTTTTTTTGCCTAGACTTTTGTTTTCATTTGTATTGTGAATTGTGATATAGACATATAAATTGTTTTTTCATTTTTATTTTGATCATATTAAAGTAAGCAACATCGTAGGGCCACTAGTAATTTTTATATATGTGACTAGTTTTTTCATAGGCCAAATTGAAGGGAAATTAGGCTCAATATTACTTATTAACCATATATTTAATTATCTAACATCACATAAAATAAAATTTAGAAATTAGCATTTTAATTATAGTGAGATTTCAATTATTTTCTAATGTATTTATGGTAAGTGGTTCCATATTTTATTTTCATCGTTATTTCATTTATTGCACTCTCTTTCATATTAATTTTGTCATTATTTTATTTGTTTTTGCATTATTTAATTTATCATTTTTATTTCTATTAGTTATATATGTAATTAATTGTAACTAAAATACTTATCTGTTGTAGTGGATTTTATATACAAGTAGTCAACTATACTTGTAATATTTATTAATAGTTCACTATTATTTATATAGTTAAATATATATACAAATATTTGACAATTACACATTTTTAGTGTGTGAATCTTGTAAATCATTATATCAAACAAATAGTTACTCATATTAAATTAAAGTTCACTACTTTGTAATTCATATAATAAATAGTCTACTATTTATATCAATAGTGATGTAATTGTGATATACTTCACTATATATTGTGATATAGTTCACTATTTTTTAAAATTCAAATAGTGAAATAGTTCATTATTTATATGAATTCTAATATAATTTGATATAGTTCACTATATAATTGTAATATAGTTCACTACTTTTTCTAATTCAAAGAGTGAAATAGTTTACTAAAGTGATTTCGACGAAATCAATGCATGCGTCTAGTCTTAATGTTGTAATCGGTTAATGTTGTAATACTAATCAAATGTTCATTGCGTCTAGTTTAGTTGCGTTTAGATTACAAATTTTATATGACGAAAGTGAACTCCTCTCTTCCATTTAGAGTGTGCAAATTTTAGTTTTCTTTAAATTAGGCCGATTCGAATTTAACTAAACGTGATTAGTCTAAAGTCGCAGTTATCGGTTAATTGCTGGTTTATCAAACACAATCATAATATTAATTGAATTTTGGTAATTTCGAACAATCAAAAAGAGTAGATAAAATTATGAAAACCTATACTTTTCGAGGGAAATAATTAAAGAGGTCCAAAGTCTGGGGGAAAATGGTTCGAAACAAGCAAAATTGAGGGAGCTTAGATCAGACGATCCTCTTATATATATAATTCATAATAGTAATTTGCTTAGAAAAACACTAAAACATTTATATTCTATAACTACAACATCTATACATTCCAATAATGATTATATATACGCACATCATACATTGTACTATACATAAAATTCCCCATATGTATCAAAATGTGTTCATATTCATAAACAAAACATACAACAAACTTTAAATAGGAGTGTAATTATAAGGTATGATGGTGATGATTATTGACATCTTGTTTTGCTGCAAGCAACTCTGGCGGTATGAGATCTTCCCATCCTTTACCGGGACCTGCAGCTGTGGTTAAACCGCTTTCCCAACCAATGTGGGATACATGTTTTACGTTTGTTGGAACTCCTATCTCCATTCCTGATGTCTCCACTTCTTCATCTCCTTCTTCTTTGTAAGCTTCAATATATAGACAAATGTTTAGAAGAAACATATTATACATTTTGTATTAGATTATATGTGTTTGTTCATGTCCTTTTTATTTCATATATTTATTCAATTAATATTTAAACTACAATAATCTAAAAGTAATTTAAGAAGCTTATAATTTTAAAGTGTTTAGCTTTCCAAATACAAACTAAATTAGGCACTATAGAGAATACCTTAATAAAAATTCTAATAATTTGGCTATTAAAAACTCTATAAAACCAATATTACTACAGTAAAAACTCTATAAAGTAATAATGTAGGGACCACCAAAATTTATTACTTTATAGAGTTATTACTTTATAAGTAATGACTAAAATAAATTAAAAATAATAATTAATTGATAAATTCATAATAAAACATAATTTAACCACTAATAAAATAATTTACTAAATATAAATGGTTACAAAAATAAAAATAATAATCCATTCTCTACTAAAAATTAAAAATATAATATATTTTGAAACAATTTGTTTATTCTACAACATCACTAACTATAAAATGAAAAAAAAATATAACAATTATTATTTTATGTTATTAATGGGATGGATATTTGTATAGGATTTTTGAAAAAAATATTATGTTATCATTTTATTGATTTGTGTTATATTTTGCACTGGCCCGATTCGGGACCGGTAAAATTTATTACTTTATCGAGTTTATTATTTTATCGAATATTACTTTATAAAGTTTTTACTGTGTATTTGAAAAATTTATTTATCCAATTTCTAAATGTTAAAGCCATGACACACGCACTGATAAAGTCGTTCTAGAAAGTGATAATGTCGACAATATGTATGTTATAATGGTATGGTTTCGTAAAAGATCGATAAACAAAAGGGAAAGCTATTAGAGAATATTACCAAAGAGTTGAGAAATGGTCTTGAAGCTCTTGAAAAGCCGGTTAATACCGGTAGAAATCTCCGGTTTAGAAACTGTTAGGAACTTGAATACATTCTTCATGTTTTCTTCCTCTTCTTGATCACGAATCTCTTTAGAAAACACATCAAGAGATCACATAGAAGATAGATACATGAGATATCAATTCAATATATACAAACACATATATATATATATATTATTTTTTTATAGAGAGGAAGAGAACCTCGAGGCGAGTGATGATGATGATGAGGCTTAGAGTTAGGAGATAAAACGGCAACACTTGAGTCGGATATACATCCTACGGAGAAAGGAAGCACTACAAGTCTCTCCATTCTATCTCTCATTTTCTACCAAGCCTTTCCTTTTAAAATACTTCTATTTATATATAAGAGTATGTGTGTGTGTGTGTATGTATATATACGATGAAAATGACAACCTACCAAATGTTTTAATGTAATCCTTTTAATGTTTTGTTTGTAATCTTTGTTAGAATTTAATTTGGTGGTGGTCGTGTTATATGTTTTACTGACTTTGTTGTGAAGTTACAATGATGTTTACGTGTGTATGTGAAGTTGCGGTTCGCTAAAGAAGAAAGAAAGTGATAGCTTTATACTACTTTTTAATTTTGTTTTTGGGACTCAACTACTGTTTGGTAGACTGTTTTCTTTGGTGACGTATCATTTGCACTATATGTAAATATATGTTAAAATCAGAATATGGGGCGAATTCTAAATTGTAATTTGTATATTTGCATTATATGTAAGAATTTGTTGTGACTGTGAGAATGACTTAAATTTCAGTTGTTATTAATTGTTAGTTTTTATATCTGAATCCCATCATGTGCATTTGTTGAATTGTGTAAGAACTCAAATCTAAAAATATTTTTCATTTTTTCTACAGATAATTGTTTAATTTTAGATGGAGTGTATAATGAAATACTCAAGAACTCTATAATGTATGTATAATGATGGCTTAAATGATTGGAATGTACATTAATTGTAACACCCCCTTGGAATCAAAACAATCTATTATTAAATTTCTTGAACATTTTCTTTTGCAAAGTACAATCATCAAATGATATAAAGTGAATTGCGAAGGCCTTCTTTTCTGTTATTTTTTTTCCCACGCTTATTCAACTATTTATACCATTAAACAAGTGTGTACACATTCTCAAGCATTTGCTAAAATTCATAAATAAATTATTGTAGTATTCTTGTATAACTAGTCTTTTCTTTACTTGTAATATTGATTTCTAAGCTAATAAATTTATTGGAGCTTACATAATTAATGAAGAATGTAAACAAATGGTTAGATTATAAATTGTGAACAGTTTCTTCCTAACATATAGTATTGAAGATATATACATAAAAATTTGTTTAAGTTTCATATTTCTCAAAAGAAATGCAGACATATGTATATTAGATTTATATGACAATTGTGTCGTTTCAAAACGAAAAGTTGAAACATTTTCTCGTGTTGCAAATGTGTGAAAAGATGACTTTCTTGATCCATCAACTTGTGAGAAAACTCTTGAAAATATTCAATCTTGATCAGAAGAAATGTGTTCTTCTTCCTCTGTTTCAATCCGATGCAAAGACGACCCACCACTCTCCTCATCGGCATCATCATCATCATCTGAATAAACACTTTGGTCTTCAGATTTTGAGCTATGAGTGTGCTCAAGCCTAGTTTCATGATTCTCCTCTTCCTCTTCTTCTTCCTCTTCCTCTTCTTTATCAGAATCATGAGCAAGACTATTGATTCGCATGCTCGTGTTCACAGGCGAATCATCATGATCTCTATCGCTGTCATACCGCAAAGAAGTGCTTTCTTCGTTTGATTTACAACTGCTTTTACTGCTTAGCCTCTGGTTATCTTCTTCCTCAGAGCTATAACTGTAACTTATCTTCAAGCTCTGTGCAGTTGCGTTTGTTTCATCAATGGACCGTCTATTCTCACTTCCAGAGTCAGAGGAGCTGCTACTAGAGCTTCTTGGTTTCTCATTTAACTGAGAATGTTCCTCTTTTTTACCCTTTTCGGAGTTTGAATCAGACTCATCATCTGAATCTTCTACCTCTTGCTTCTTCATACTTCTTGATTCTTCTACTTCTTCTTCATCTTCTGAGTCTGATGAAACACTGGATTTGTCATCTTCCTCTTTCCGAGTAAGAGAAAACGGAACTACAGAACAAGAACCGTGTCTGCTTAAAGCAATCGACATACTCTTGTCCCTAAACGATAAGATAGGAACCGTGGTTGGAATACCGTCTTCTGTAGACATCGAAAGGAAGCTAAGCGCAACCATTACATCGCTTATCAAAGGACGAGCAGTTGGTTCCTCTTGTAGACACATTGATGTTATTGCCACTGCTTGATTTAACCCTCTCTCTGAGAAATGCTTCTTCAAGAGAGGATCTGCCATATCCGGGTATAGTTTCGGGTCTCTAAATATCGGTGTTGCCCAAGCAACTAGATTTTGTTCATCATTAGGCTTAGTTGTATCAACAGCTCTTCTACCGGTGATGAGTTCAAGCAACACCACTCCAAAGCTATAAACATCTGATTTGACAGTAAGATCGTCTCCTCGAGTGTACTCAGGCGCGGAGTAACCATAAGTGTCCATAACACGGGAAGAAAGAAACAAGCTATCACCTGTCCCTGGCTCTAGATTATGCAAACCAAAATCACAAAGCTTAGGGTAAAACCCATCGTCTAACAAGATGTTGGAAGCTTTCAAATCTCGGTAGATCACTGGCGGATTAATTTTATCGTGCAAGTAATCTAATCCTTGCGCTGCACCAAACGCAATCTTCATCCTCGTTATCCAATCCATCGGCTTCTGGTTTGGCTTTTGTTCTGCATATCAAGTCCATTATCAGCCTCTAAACTAACACTAAAAAAGTGAAAATGTTTTGAAAGATGAATGTACCGTAAAGATGGTCTTGAAGGGAACCTCCAGAGACATATTCAAATACTAAAAGCCGTTGATCTCCATCAGCGCAGTACCCGATAAGCTTAACCAGATTCGGGTGCTCGAGTTTCGCCAGTGACAATACTTCAGCTTGAAACTCTTTGTTACCATGTAGTCCATGCCTATCTAGCTGCTTTACAGCTACCAACTACACTCACAAAGCAATAGAAACAACTTCAATGTGAGTCTTACAAAACATGCAAAAAACTACCAATTCTCTAGTTTTAAATGTGAGAAATGTACAGATTCTCTGGTTTTGGTAACAAACCTGGCCAGTAGATTGAAGGGTTCCTTTATAAACCCTACCGAATCCACCTTCTCCTAAAAGACATTCTTGCCGGAAATTTTTTGTCGCCGTTGCTAATTCCCGGAAATTAAACGTTTTCACCGGCAGTTGCACTGTTTCTTCTGGTGGCTTCGTCGTCGCCACTGAAACCAAACAAAATCCCACATTTTTTTTCAATCCAAGAAAATGTGTTTTCAAACAAGAAAGCTATAACATCTTTTTAGAATATGTAAAATGGGACAACTTGAAAATGTTGTTATTATTACCAGGAGGTGGTCTGTATTCGTGTTCATCGTTTTGGTTAGGCTCGTTGTTGTTGTTGTTGTTAGAGGTAGAGTTTTTGTTCCGTTGAGAAGAAAAACACGGAAAACAATTCATGATTTTTTTAATTAAAAATCAATTTCGTGTGAAAGAATCTAAAGAAGAACCATTAACAATGGCGGGGTCCTTCAAGAGAATGAAGGACCCGCGTTAAAGAGTAAGAATATTTTGGGAGATTGTAATGAAAACAAAGAGAGGAGGAAATTTCTGAAACCAATCAGAATACATGAAGAACAATTAACTTCTCCGATGATCCATGCGAGAAGAAAGGGAAAAAGGTTTTTTGGTTTTTTTTTGTTTGTTCTTTACGAATTCTATTTTTTGTTTGTTTTTGCTACTTTGTTCAAATCCCTAAAGCATGGAGAGCCATTCTTATTACCATTTTTTAAAAACTCTAATTTTACAATCTAGTTTTTTGTTGGTTATAAAATTTATCCAAATGCATTTGTTAACATAATAATAGTTATAATTTGAGTTAAGCTTATAAATAACAACTAAAATCTAGATTTAATGTTATGCATTATGCATACTTACTAGTTTTCTATTATTTTCATTGTTTTCGAAGTCGCCAAATTACCTAAATTGACATACAGAGGTATTTCAAATATTAATAAGTTTAAATTTTGAAAAATATTTTGAATCATAAATCATAATCATATCAGATAGTCGTTGAATTTTGATGTTTTCAGCTATCTAATAATCCATTAGTTAGTGTATTCTGCACTGAATAACAAGTAACGATTTTATTGCACATATTAGTTCAATTTTGTTTCGAAAAACATTATAAAATAGGAGTAGATGAGAAATATTACTGTGATTGCAATACATATTTAGATGGTATGAAAATTATATGAATTTGGTTATCAAAAAAAATATATATGAATTTTGTTGGAGGTGGATTCGTCATACCGAATTCGGCCAGCTAAAGTTCATCTCAAAACAAATCAATTTCGAAGTATAGAAGCTCAACGCGGGGATTTAAGGCTCTGAACGAGTCCGAACCCATTTAAGGTCCGTTAATGGAGTAAGTTGGGCTAAGAACGGGGTGGGGCCCGCAAAGCACGGATAAGTCCAAAAAGGAGCTGAAGCTGAAGCTGAGAACGAGTCAACCGGAGATCGTGGGCTCGTTTCAACTATGAGATTTCCGAAAGATCACAACTGAACGGCCCGGGATACGCGGCGAGGACATGAGCTTACGGAGCTGACGAACGAAGCTAAATGAGCTATAAATAGAAGGAGAAGATGCAATTTCGACCTAACTTCTTTTACACACGTACAATCGACTAGAATATTAGCTAGCTGTTGCTAACTACTCATTTGTATTCTCATTATATTTTTCGTTCGTTGATAAATAAAATATCATTTTCGTCATTCGTCGGTGCATTCGATTAGATCTAATCATTTCTTAGAACTATAAAATTTCTTCTCCAAATTTTCAAATAAATACTTAGTACGGGATTCAGGTTCCACAAATATGGTTATAAAAAAAAATTATATATATATATACAGAAACAAGAGAGATATGTTATTGTTACATGAGAACTTATAAACATCAATTATCCTTTAGAGGGGGTTATTGGTTTGTGTATTTTAATGGATTTTAAAATCCATTTGGATTTTAGAAATCTGAGATGAATCCATGGATTTTAAAATCCATAATAATAGATAACGTGGATTTCAAAATCCAGTAAAATGGATTTACAAATCAACTAAATGGATTTCATTGACTAACCAATAAAGTAATATCAACATCTACTTCATTATTTTCATGTGATATATGTCTTTCTCGTTCTTCAAGGATTTCTTGTTCTCCTGTATTTGTTGAATCATGTTTGAGTATACTTTTAACAAATAAAACTTAACCCATCAAAAACGAACACTAACACATACACCTTTGTATCTTTATATATATTATTTACGATGATTAGTATATGATTTCGCAATAATATTCACTAAAATCATTATTGTGAAGAATCATAGAGAAATTGATCACGTGAATAGCAAGAAAAATGAACAAGCCTATAAAAAGAAAGAAGCAAGAAAAACATACATAAGATGATGAAGAAGAGACGAAAAGTACATACGTGACACAATTTTTCTATTATTTTGTTTGATGGTGTTTTATTTATTGGTTTGATTATTTTAGTTGATTTGTGGATTTATAAATCTGTGTTATTTGATTTGTAAATCTTATAAGATTTAGAAATCTTTGTAAATCCGAAGGTTTCCCCTCGGATTTGATCCTTTGTATTTTTGACATGAAATCCTTTCAAATCCATTAAAATCCTAAGTGAAATCAAATCCATAAGTAAATCCGTAAGATTGAATAACACGTGATTTTAATTAGGATTTATAAATCATAGAACCAATAACACCGGATTTTAATATGGATTTTAAAATCATAGAACCAATAACACTAAATTTTGTTTGGATTTCCAAATCCATTAAAATCCATAAACCAATAACCTTACCTTTTCTCTTTGTCAACAAACCTTATTATCCTCAACTAAACGAAAAAAAGAATGTTACATTTACACCATTTGAAACATGACACGTGGCAGAATCTTTAGTTAACCTTGCACTTTCGATTCTCTCTTTCATTTCTTGTGTCGCCGTCTGCAATCTTTCCCCATCGCTGAAGAAACCTAACGCCTTCCAATTATGGTCTGAATTACTCTCGGAGTTTGGTCCGAAACTGCGAAAGCCACCTGATTCGGTCGCTGCTACTGTCGCTAGCAAAACCCAAACGAAGAAGATCCACATAATTTTCCAATTTCTGGAAAGGTGGTTTTAGCTTTTTCCCTTTAATCAATCTTCTTAGTTCTTTGTCTGGAATCTTTGAAATGTTATTTGATTTTGGAAATGGGTCACTTTTGAATGTCCTAAAGTATGATCCTTTTGTGTTAATTGAGCTTATGATCCAAGCATTGAATTAGGGTTTTATGTGTTCAGATTCAAGTTTCTACTCTGAGATTTTTGCCTCTTTGTGTTCTTTTCTTAGTAGGTATCAAGTGAGATGATGATGATAAGTGTTTCTTCGCATTGAAATCAAGAAGAAGAAATGCAATGCCTAATGGATGATGGAGCTTTAATTACTATAGACTCCGTCGATATTTTGGCAGCTGAACATACTTTAGCAGTCGGTAAAGAGTTTCCTGATGTGGAAACTTGTAGAAGAACTTTGAAAGATTTGGCTATAGCTTTGCATTTTGATCTCCGTATTGTGAAATCAGACCGTAGTCGATTCATAGCTAAATGCTCTAAAGAAGGTTGTCCTTGGCGTATCCATGCTGCTAAATGTCCTGGTGTTTCGACGTTTTCGGTTAGGACGCTTAATGGTGAGCATACTTGTGAAGGTGTTCGTGATCTTCATCATCAGCAAGCATCGGTTGGTTGGGTTGCTAGATCGGTAGAGGCGCGGATTAGAGATAATCCGCAGTATAAACCCAAGGAGATATTGCAGGATATACGCGATGAGCACGGGGTTGCGGTTTCTTATATGCAGGCTTGGCGTGGGAAAGAGCGGAGTATGGCTGCGCTTCACGGGACTTATGAGGAAGGGTATCGGTTTCTTCCTGCCTATTGTGATCAGATTAAACTAGTTAATCCTGGGAGTTTTGCATCTGTTTCTGCTTCGGGACCGGATAATTGTTTCCAGCGGTTGTTTATTGCTTATCGAGCTTGTATCTCGGGGTTTTTCAGTGCGTGTAGACCTCTTCTTGAATTGGATAGAGCACACCTTAAAGGGAAGTACTTGGGTGCAATCCTCTGCGCTGCGGCTGTTGATGCTGATGACGGTTTGTTTCCATTAGCAATCGCAATTGTTGATAACGAAAGCAATGAAAACTGGTCATGGTTTCTCTCGGAGCTGAGGAAGCTTCTTGGGATGAATACGGAAAGCATGCCGAGGCTCACGATACTATCGGAGAGACAGAGCGGGGTCGTGGAAGCTGTGGAAACTCATTTCCCTACTGCTTTCCATGGGTTTTGTCTCCGTTATGTTAGTGACAATTTCAGGGATACGTTCAAGAACACGAAGCTGGTTAATATATTCTGGAATGCGGTTTACGCGCTTACAGCAGCAGAATTCGAATCGAAGGTAAACGAAATGGCTGAGATATCGCAAGATGTTTATTCGTGGTTCGAACTCTTTCCTCAGCATCTCTGGGCTGTTGCGTACTTCCCAGGCGTGCGGTACGGACATTTTGGTTTAGGGATCACAGAGGTATTATACAATTGGGCTCTCGAATGCCATGAGCTTCCAATCATACAGATGATGGAACACATCCGCCATCACTTATCGTCTTGGTTCGACGCCCGCCGTGATATGAGCATGAGATGGAACTCGTTACTCGTGCCTTCTGCAGAGAGACGGATATCAGAAGCGGTTTCAGATGCGCGGTGTTACCAAGTACTGCGTGCAAACGAGGTCGAGTTTGAGATCGTCTCTACAGAGAGAACCAACATTGTTGACATACGGACACGTGTTTGCTCATGTAGACGCTGGCAGCTATACGGATTACCATGTGCTCACGCAGCTGCAGCGCTGATCTCGTGTGGTCGAGATGTACATTTGTTTGCTGAACCATGTTTTACAGTGTCGAGTTATCAGCAGACGTATTCGCAGATGATAGGGGAGACTCCAGATAGGAGCTTGTGGAGGGAAGTAGGAGAAGAGGTTGGAGGAGGAGGAGGAGGAAGCTTGAGGATTCGGCCTCCGAAAACGAGAAGACCGCCGGGTAGACCGAAGAAGAAAGTGGTTCGAGTTGAGAATTTGAAGAGACCGAAGAGGATTGTGCAATGTGGAAGGTGTCATTTACTTGGACATTCTCAGAAAAAATGCACACAGCCTATTTGATGAAGAAACCTTTCACTACTCTTTTCTTTAATAACCTTTCTTCTTCTTCTTGTTTTGATGTAACTTGTAATGTTCAAGTTTGTCTGTGTCTTTTTTAGAGACTCGTCTTCGATGGAAAAAAAGAAGGTGATGCTTAACTGAACCGGGTTTTGAGTATAGTGTTTAATCCGGTTCTTTATCTGGTTTAGAAGTAGTTGAATTAAATAAAGTCAGATTCTGGTTAGGATAGGTTTGGTATTTGAAGATTAGATACGGGGTTTGACTTTTGAGTATAATAAATGATAGATCCGGTTCTTGATCTGGCTTTTGGTTTAGAATTTTGTTAAACCGAATTAAGTATCGAGTATTTTGATGATTTGGTTCAAAATCAAACCGAAAAGCTGATAAAATCATAAAACCACAAAGTCAGGCCAAATCGGTTAAAGTCGGTTTGGATTTGCTTAGAAGCGAGTCGCTCGACACTTAAACGCACGATCGAAGAGGAAATTGCGGGACGAAGCAGCAAATGCGCGAGACGTTTTTGGACCAATTCTCTGCATAAATCTAATTCCTACTCACCATTTGTGTTTATTCCTCTGAAACAAAGAACAAACCTCGGATCTGCTGCATTCTCTCCTAAATCCGATTCTCAGGTCCATTCTCTTCGTCTCTTGATTCGCTTTATATATCGTTTATTTTGATTTAACTTGTTCTGGGTATTGCTTTGTTTGATCTACCAATTCGTTTATCATTTCTGGGTAGTCGCTTAATTTAAACAAAATGTGAGCTTTCTTGTTCTGTGTTTGGTATAGGAGGATGATTTTGTTGTTCCATTGATAGTAGGGATCTTACTAGATATGATCGGTTTCCAATTATCATGCGATCCTGAGTTGAGTGAGAAGTAGATCTTGATTAGATTGTTGATGCGTGATGGGATCTAAAAAAGCTGAGTTTTTTGCCCTTACCTTGTTTGATTCTGTAAATATTATAGCAGATTGATCTTCTTACTACTGTTTGTTAGTTTGCTTCAAGCTTTAAATATGGAAAGATCTTACCTTTTTTATGATGTTTGGAGGTTTTCTAATAAAGTTCAAGTTTTGGTGTATCTGCAGAAGAAGATTACCTTGGAGCGTTAAAGTTAGAAGATTGTCATATATTGAAAATGTCGGAGGTCGAGATAAACAAGAACGAAGTCGACATTGTCATTGGAGCTGTTAATGCTGACTTAACACAATTCCTGAGCAGCTGGAGGTCCTTCTTCTCCGGATTCCATCTGATTGTTGTCAAAGATCCTGAGCTCAAGGAGGAACTCAACATTCCAGATGGCTTTGATGTAGATGTCTACACAAAGACTGACATGGAAAAAGTTTTGGGCTCAACCAATTCCACGATGTTCTCTGGCTATTCTTGCAGATATTTCGGTTATCTTGTATCAAAAAAGAAGTACATTGTCTCGATTGATGATGATTGTGTTCCTGCTAAAGATCCCAAGGGGCTCCTTGTGGATGCTGTTTCTCAGCATGTGATCAACCTCGAAACACCAGCCACTCCTCTCTTCTTCAATACCCTTTACGATCCTTATTGCGAGGGAGCAGATTTTGTCCGTGGGTACCCTTTCAGCCTCAGAAGTGGTGTCCCTACTGCTGCATCTTGTGGACTTTGGCTGAATCTAGCTGATCTTGATGCTCCCACACAAGCTCTCAAGACAGAGCAAAGGAACACTTCATATGTCGATGCGGTTATGACTGTTCCAAACAAGGCTATGCTACCCATCAGCGGAATCAACTTCGCTTTTAACCGTGAATTGGTGGGTCCAGCTTTGGTGCCTGCACTTAGATTGGCTGGAGAAGGGAAAGTGAGATGGGAGACACTTGAAGATGTTTGGTGTGGAATGTGCCTGAAACATATCTCTGATCATTTGGGTTATGGTGTGAAAACCGGTAAGCCGTATGTGTGGAGAAACGAGAGAGGAGATGCGGTGGAGAGCTTGAGGAAGAAATGGGAAGGAATGAAGCTGATGGAGAAAAGTGTTCCCTTTTTCGAGTCACTGAAATTGCCCGAGAGTGCGCTTAAAGTTGAAGACTGTGTGATTGAGCTTGCTAAAGCAGTGAAAGAGCAGTTGGGTTCAGATGATCCTGCCTTCACACAAGCTGCTGATGCCATGGTTAAGTGGATCCAACTCTGGAATTCCGTCAACTCTAGCGGTTAAACCTGAACCCATCTATCTGTCTATCGAGGTTAGGTTCCTTAATCGCTTCTAAGCATATTACCATGTCAGAGATTTACCAAAGTTTACCTTTTTGGTATCATCATGTTTATCTTCTCTTTTATCTAATTAGCATGTTTTTGAGACTTTCAATAATGTAAACCTTGAATGATGAAACCTGTCTGGTTCGACTTCATGATGATAGTATCTATCGCTTAGCTTTTTCATTTGGTTCTTGCTCGATTTCTCTGGTTTCAAACTTGTAGAATCATAAACATAAATTTGCTATACTAGCAATGTGGTATATTCACAAAGATTACAACAAGCATTAGTCGTTCCTTTTGTTCTATAAATGAGGAAGTTACAAAGACAATACAAAGAATATATATGTTAGGCAAAGCTCATGGGTCTAGGTACTATGTTCCGTAGTTGAAGATGATGATGCTTTGGGTGCCAAAGAATTGAGCAAAGACTGAGTGTCTATAAGTTTTTCCCTAAGCAATACGTTGTAGTCATAGAGAAGTTGAAATTTCTTCTTGATGTCGTTTTCGTCCAGTTCTGAACCAGAAGACTCTTCACTGAAATCTGCAATAGTAACAGTACCAGCCCGAGGTTTCAGGTTTGAGAGCATATTACAATTATAATAAACCAGTGACTTCGATCTAGATCCTAGCCGCAAACGATGTTTGTCTTCAAAACGCTCAGTTTAGATACATCTATTTTCACTACTTTTAAAACCTAAACCATACTACACCTACTGAATCAGGATCAATCTGAACAATGTGGATGCTAAGTTATAAACAATGGTATAAATGTAAGTCATACCCATTGGGGGAGGTGGAGGGATTATCTCATCATCACTACGAGAAAGTGGATGGCTTTCCGCAGAGCAGCTTGTATTCTTCTGATTTGAGATATTATTTCCATGAGCCAAAGAAGAAGTCGAATCTAAAGACCTCATTTCTAAGCTTGCAGGTTGTGGAATTACATTCTGGAAAAAATAAAGACAATTAAGAACTTTCAAGGGCTTGAAAAGGAAAGGGAAAACCCAAAATATATAGTTAGTTACCTTCTCAATACTTAAGCCAGGTTTCTTGTTCGACATGATAGAATGCTGCATTTTTGTTCTTGGTGTTCCATGTTCCGAATTAGAGCTATCAGAAGATGCTGAAGGTCTCATTAAACCACAGATTGCTGACACATTTTTCGTTTTGATTGCATCGTCGACCAATATGCTGCAATCCCATGTGTACGCAACATATCTTCTCAGCTAAATGATGAGTATTCTATGAGCAACTTATAATAAGAAAAGAAGACATTGCAAGAAGAAAAACAATACAAAAAAGGGCAAAGAAAAGGGGGAAACAAATACTTTTTGCCAATGGTCAAGAGCTTTATGACGCCTCCGTATCCTCCTGAATATGGTATCTTCATTTCGCAGCCTCTTGATCCTGTACTCACACTATTAAAAGAGCCGAGTTACCACCATCCAGGATATGCTCAAAAAGAAGTAGAAAATTTCCTAAGATCTTCACTAAATTCATGCTCTTTCTAATATAATAGATTGTGCATACCGATATATAGAAAAATAGCAAGTGAAGAAAGGTAAATATTAAGTAAGTAAAGAAGATGGGAAAGGCTCAAAACCTGCACTAGGAGGTAGAAAAATATGCCAATACTGATGCAATACAAACCACCAAGATCGGCAAGGAAGCTAACTGTAAAACAGCAAACAGAAAATAAAAGATATTTGTTTAGTTATAACTTAAGCTGCTCTAGTATTCTCTTATTGCACATACTAAATCTCTTACTGCATACGAAATAGCTACTAAGACTTGAGGGATTCACAAGAAGTGAATGTATACTTACCAGGACCGAGTATATTTTCATGGTCGATCTCAACAATATAAGCAGACAGATAGTTGATGAACAGTGTGGTGTTGAGTATGCCATCAGTTGACCTCCCCATGGATGCCTGAAGCTGAGCAGTGTCTCGGTAAACCGAGCCAGGGACAAACTCATGGAACAGAGGCTGAATCAGCTTTAGGTCATTTAAATGATGGTAAATACGGGGAAACAGATTAAACTTCAATATATTCCCTTCAGTTCCACGGAAAGTAACCGGCCTTTCGTCAAGAACACTTCCATTTCTAAGAGTTCCACTAACAAAACTTATATGCTTCTTATTAGCTCCATTCTTACAAGTAAAGTTAAACTGAAATCCAACAGCAGCGGCAGGCGAATCAGGAAGATCAACGAAATGCCACGAGATATAAATGTAATCGTGTCTGAGACGACATTTCGTACACTTGAAATTCACAGTTGGTCCTGAACTTGTATTCTTACAAGTATAGTTTCCAAAACTGGAAAGAGAATCAACTTTGAAATCGCTGAATCCGGGATTACCAGTGACTATATTCCCGATACCGCGTAAATTTGAGCAACTCATATCGGAAACAGCAGTGATGTTAAACTCCAAATCGTTTTCGAAGGAGATTAAATCCGGAGAACCGGTAGCTCTGACATTGTGAACTTCAATAGTTCTCTTGGTTATGATTTGGTAAAGCAACCTGTGAAGAAACTGAAAATCAAGTCAATTTCTAAAGATTCACTAAAAATCAAAACATTGAGTCATCAAGAAAACTCACGCAGCGAATAATCCTATGAACACTATGGAGCTCGCAACAGAGAATGTTCCACCTAATTCTGTTTTCCTTTTCTTAACAATCTCTTGATCATCCTGCGAATTCGATACAAAAACCCTAAATTGCTACTCATGAATTCTCTATAAATCAAAATCAATGGTTTAAGGTACAAACGAGCCAATGTCTAGTGGAGAAGAAGACATCGAGACGAGTAATCCACCAACGGAGTTTGAACCAAATACTACGACCATCTCCGAGTTTGGTGAATCTGAGGAAGAAGCAAAAGAGTAGCCATGAGAGAAGCATAACGAGAGTTGCCTCTAAGAACACAGCTTGAGACTGTGTGAATTTTCGGATCCTATCGAAAGCGAATAATGTCTCGGCGAAGGATATTCCGGTGTAGCTGACGTCTTTGTCCGTCGTGATTGTCGACGGCCAATTGAAGATCTCGCAGGTACCGGAGCTCCGGTTGAGTAGCTGACCTATGCTGCACGCGCAGCGCGTGGCGTTGTATGTAATGGAGTTTTGAGGACACGCCATCGCAGAGCTTGGAAACTCGACGAAGAAACGAAGAAGAAGACAGAGAGGGCAAGAAAGGAATTTCGCTTTTGTTTGTTCGTCTTTTTTGAATTAGACCACGAAGAAAAGCAGCCTGTTAAAGTAAAACGAGATTTCGTCAAGGGACCGACAAAATTGAAAACCGGCTTGGTTTTACTTAATTTCCATCCACGTCAAAATTTGTCGTCTCAAGAAATAAACCGCCAAAATCAATCTCAAAACACGAGATTTTTTTTATTTAACTTGTTTCCCTTTTCCATTATACTACCGGATAAAATATTTATTAAGTAAATTTTAGTTAAATAATCAATTGCACTACCTACAGAATTTAATATCATTGTTACATATTTAAATTTACAATCTTTTTTTATAAAATGTGTTTTACCCGTGAAGTAACTGAAACCAACACAACATATATTTTAAAGATAATGTATATGATCAAAGATACAAAAATTGAAGATCGTGTATATAATCAAAATTTGTCACTTCCGATCTTATAAAATTTAATTATTATTTTAGTATTTATTTAGTAGTTAATTTGAGTTTCAAAATTATTTGGTAATATGCATTATAATAGCCAAATTAGTATTGTGTGTTGAAATAGTATTTAGTTAGTAAGATTTTATATGTATAACTTTTAATAATCTTATTATATAAAGGAGAGTTTGTCAAAATTGTAACTCATGGGATCGTGACATGTGTCTATTATCGATCGAGATGATGACACGTGTTAAAATACTTTATTTAAAATCAAGCAATCAGACCAATACAAATATCATTATGTTAAACCAATAAAATAAAGACACATTAACATTTTTCTTATTGTTTCCTTAAAATATTTTTAAAAGCAAAAACCAAATCTTATGTAAGTCATTAAAAAAAAACAAAATATAATACCATTATGTTAAACAAAATAAATGTTATAGCACCAAATTGAAACTTTATATATAAAAACAAAATAAATGTTAAACCATAAATTATTTTAAAAGGAAAATAAATATATGTTCAACCTTATAAATGTTAAACCATAAATTATTTAGAAAGGAAAAGTAAACATATATTCAACGTTTCAAAAATGTTATTACTTCAGAAAAGGCAAATCCAAAAACTATATAATAACACACACCTCCCACAATTTAACGTACATCCCAAATCTTTAATTTTCTTTGCAAATCATGTATGAATACCACCATCCCACAAATCATTCAAAATTATTTAATTTTTGAAATCGTATTTACTATCGATTTATTGCATGAATTCTTCGAAAGTGGGAGGCTAGGAATTATTTTTAGAATATTTTGTTAGTGTATGTAATTGTATTTTGTGAAATTCATGTTGTAATGTAAAGATTCAAGTTTAAATTTTCGTAACTGGATCTTTATTTAAAAATTATCAAATATGTAAGGAAATTCATTTAAAGAATTACTTTTTAAAAATAATTGATGTTTATTTATAAAATAGATTTTATTGCAAAGTATATGAGATTTCAATATGATTTTAAAACCTTATCATTCATTTAGATGAATTATTTTTATAATTTTTTGAAGAATTAAACTCATTATTGATTATCTTACTCACGGTTAACAAACCATAATTTATGATTATATTTACGGGGTTTTAATTTAGAATATAACTATACATGTATAACTAAACAAATAATCAATTTTAATATCTAATACCCGCATATTATGCGGGTCCTAATCTAGTATTGAATATAGGGAGGGATTAAGGTATTTGGAGTGTTTGGATAGAAATATAGTAGTAGTTAATAATATTTATAGGTTGTTTAGATATAGAGATTAAGTTATTTTTTGAGTGTTTGGATATGAGTTTAGTAGGAGTTAGTAATTTTAATTAATTAAATAAAAAATGTGAGAAAAAAAAGAGAGCTTGACACATAAACTCAAAATGCTACTCCTTTAATATATAGATCTCTAATTCATTATTAGTGAACATAAGCTAATAAATTGTTGCAAATGTACATGATATTCATTAATGATCTAAAATGTTGGTTACATCACTTATATACATACAAACAAATTAAACCGAATTGATCCTTAACCAAACTGTGAGGTTTTCTATGCCCATGTCCAACTCCCCCATTAGTATGATATTGTCCGCTTTGGGCCCAAGGTGGCAAAACCCGTACGAATTTATCTTTGGACTCCTTCCCAAAAGGCCTCATACTAATTGGAGTTGGACATTACTTATATATTAGACCATTCTTGTCTAAACTTCCGATGTGGGACTTGGATTGATATCCCAACAATCTCCCACTCAAACCAAGTACCACATAACTCGTGGACTTATACCTCTAGCGAAACTTGGCACCCATCTTGCACTCCCGTTTATCACCAACGGAACCCGCCGCCTAACCGCTGCATAGTTAGGAAGACTTTCGACACAAGGCACCGGCACCCCTAATCGCAAGGTCACCTTGAGGGTTCTCCTCCCACAACGAATCTCCAGGTCCACTTCTATGAACCATGGCTCTGATACCAATTGTTGTGATTTACTAGGTTTGTATCGACTCTCTCAAGCTCTCAATCGCACTCGTTTGTTACGCGATTCACCTCACAATCACTCAATCGATCACTCGTGTGTTTGCATGAAGAAAACAAGAAAAGACACACAGTTTTTACCCAGTTCAACCTCGATGTGAGGACCTACTCAGGGGCTTGACGGCACAAGCTAAAATCCACTAGAAACAGAGATGTTCAAGAGATCTACAAGAGGTGATCAAAGAAGATGATACAATCGCCTCTTAGATCTTCTATCTCTCTAGGGTTTTCTCTTTTTTGTGTTTGTGACGACTAGTCACACTGACTCCTCCACGCGTCTTCGTATAGCTCGAAACGCACCGGATCGCAAAGCCTGCTTCTAACCCAATAACCAAACTCGGTCATCTCCAGAAGTAGCTGGACCTGGGCCTGAGTTGAACCAAACAAGCCCATCTTCAAGTTGTTTAAATCACAAGTCCAACACAAACATATACCCTATAGTCCCCTTCAAGACAGAGGTGCAAAAATGTTGCTAACTCCCAACTTGGCGGAAATGTGCAGGGTGCAAAGCATTGGTTAAGACATCATCCAATTAATTATGGGAGCTGACATACATTGTCTTCAGAAAACTAACTTCAGTCTTATTTCTAGTTGTGTGGCAATTCAACTCCACATGTTTAGTTTTCTCATGAAACAATGCATTATTGCCATTGCAGTGTGATGGCAGTTGTATTATCACAATACAAATAGACAAGTGCGTGAAAAAGAATCTTTAAATTCACGAGAAGCCTAGAGAGCCAGCCAAAGTATAAATATAATAAACCGAAATTGATCCTTAACCAAACATATACCCTATATACACTCACCAAACCTATAATATACACTCTAATATTCATGTTGAACAATCATGATTCTTTTCCATCTAATATTGTCAATGTCGTTTTAAGACCGATCCTCATTTGGTTGTGTTGTCATGTGATCAAATTGAGTTAGAAATTTCACGAAAAACAAAACTGAATTAGAAATACCATTTTCTTATTCTCTGATTACATTTTCTGAAAAAGAAAGTGATTTAGGAACTTGATACTACTCTATAGTTCTTTGATGATATATTGATTAGTAACTTCTTTAAAATCGGCATTACAAGTTGAGGCGAAACCCAAATGATATTGAATATTCATTGTCGTCTGACATGAACACTCTTTTAGCAAACAAAGTAGATGGTGTGTCCTAGAGGTAAACATGATCCATCGAAAGGAAGCGTAGTCGTGTGGTCCCTAGTTCGAAACGTTTGGTACGTTTAATTTATTTCTTCTGTTAAAGATAAATTCACAAGCTGGTCCCGGGCTTGGAAAGCTTAGACCTTAAGTTTGAACTTCCTTCTCGGGTCGGCCCATCCAAAAAAAAAAAAAAAAAAAAACAAAATCTTTTAGCAACTTGTTTTTGAGTTGCCATCTCTTCTTCTTACTCCTTAATCTTTTTACATGTTCTTATATTAGAATCCCTTGCCTGAAAGACGGGAATTCTGTTTCGCACAATGGTCAAGAGATATGTCTAAAGATTTTCTTTCCCCCTGAGTTTTCTTGTTCTATAGTTCCCTAAATCTTGGAAATTTTATTCGGAAATTAGTAACAACAAACAAAGCTTTTGGTCCTTGGTATCATTAGAGTTCATATTTACCATCTGAGTTCTCGAGTTAACTAAACATAATGAATAACTCTTTGCTGGAATGTTGATGGGTCTCATACTTTTAAGGATTTTGTGCTGAATACAATTCATTCTCCGTTCTCCATACTTCTTCTTTCTTCTTCTCTCTTCTGAAAAACGAATGTTCTCAGAATATGAACATAATGTGTATCAGAGTAGTACAAGTAAGTGCTGTGGCATATATTAAGTAGTGATGAAGCATGAAGGAGTCGGATTATTTGTGAGCCACAAAGAAATTATAAACAAAAGACAGAAGTGAAGTCGTTTCAAACAGAGGATTTATTCCACATGCACTTGGAGCTTTTTTTCTCCCAAGTCTAAAGAACAAATGCCTTAAAGAAATTCTGTTTTTTCTTTTTTTGATATGGATTTGCAAGAAAGATTAGTGTGTGGATATTGATAATTATATTGACAATTGTAGTATGGTATTTATCTACTATCTATTTCAATCTTCAATAATTGAAAACTTGAAAATAAACATCTTTTCGACTAAAACTTCTCCTTTAACTTTGTTTCTTCTGATTTGATTTGTCACTTTTGAGTTTTAAGAACATGATTTCATTTCTGTTTCGCAAAGTTAGATTCATTTACTATAGACTCATTTTTATTCAGACATCCAAGTTAATTTTGGCAAGTTATTTGGAGAATGAATTATTTTCGGAAATGAAAAGTATATGTTGTGGTTCTTGCATCTGTTAATCTAAAAGCTTCCTCAAACACACAATCCCTCACTTCACTCAAGAACACAATCGCACATATGATCAAAGAGCTCGCAAGAAAAAGATGAGAAGATAGCTTCTTATTTTCCATTAGATTTTTATTTTTGATCGTCATCTTTTCTTTTCTCTTGCGAGTTATTAGGTAGGTTGAGCTTTGTGGACCTCGTAAGTCGGTCGGACTGAACCTTAATTTGTTGAGCTGAGCTCGCAAATCTGCTCGTTGACACAAGCGAGCACCAAATGGCTTCTTGGCTCGTTCAGGTCTAGCTCATTTGCTTTCTTAGTTAGAATTCTAATATACTTCCGGATCAGTTCGGATCTGGGTCCAGTCTTTAAGATGGGTGATTATCCCAGCTCCAACAGTCCAACTTAGAACCACCAATATATGACTTGATAATTAACCAACAATATATTCTCGAATTCAAACTTTAATTTACAAAGGTGATTAATTACAAACATGCAATGTTTTATAGTCTGAAAAGATAATTGTATGTATGAATCAAAAACTTAAAAAAATGGTTTGGGGAAAACAATTATGACGTCAAAAAGTCGAAAATATTAAGATGATGGATTTGGAATAAACTTTCAAATCATGCTAGCTATTTCGACATAACTGAAGAAGAATAAAGAAAATATGGATGATAAATGAATGGGTGAATGAAAATAAAACCTTTTCTGATATAAACAAGACTGTAATATCAACACATCAAAAGGGGAAATTGAAAGCATATTATAGATTTCAGTCATCAAGTGTTAAATAGAACTTATTCTAATAGCATTATTATTAAATTTATATATGTGATCCATCAACTTCACCAGTGAAGAAGCATCCTCCACGTTCTCCCATATTTCTAATCCACCAATTATAATTCTTGTTCCGTCACAAAGCCCTTTCTACGTTATACTCCGACACTAAATATACATACGTATAAATACACGATAATGTTTTTGATATTTATTTATTTATTTTGTTCCAAATCTTTGGAAAAGATGGCTTCTTTTTTTTCCTCATTCCAAAACCATGAAATGTTATTATCAAATCTAAATCTATATGCTTTCCAGACCATTTTATGCCTCTGCATGATTCTCTAGTAATTAAGTTAAATCAATCTTCTTATTATCATGAATATATGTCATTGAAAAGACACTTTCGTGATTGATAAATGCGGTTATAGAAAAAAAAACATGTTATCGAAATTAGGAAGTGCAAATATGTTGATGTTGCATCTAGTAATTACGTAGCTAGATAAAAATGGAGTTTAGAAACGCACAAAAAAAAAACATGGTTCGGCAACAATTATAAAAAAAATCAAAAATATATATTTAAGACAAAGGTAAGTTCTCTGGATTTGATTTTGATTTTCACTGAGAACACTTTTACTATTATTATTTTTTTGCTAAACGACTTTTACTATTATTTTGGCTAGCCAAAATGGTATTACGTTTGTTTTTTTTAACAACCAACATTTCATTCAAGAAACTAAACGCAATTGAACTATTCGAAAGTGGGGTTTTTCTTAACAACCAAGATGGTATTCGAAATTTTTACCATCTTGAATAGTTCATTTAATTACATTAGTTCATTGAACGTTAGATTTTTTTCTGACTTTTTGTTTTTCAAATTAAATTTTGAGTTTCCTATTTTTGTGGGTTATTTATTTAATTACATTAGATTTTTTATCTGAAAATAATGTTTGACGTGGCTTACGTTAAATTTTAATTATGTTTTTTTAAATAACAGCAAACCTTGTGTAAGGTTTGTCCAATAAGAGTGTGACATGTGGCAAGTATAGCAGGATTTTTTTTATTTTCAGATAAAAAATCTAACGTAATTAAATAAATAACCCACAAAAATAGGAAACTCAAAATTTAATTTGAAAAACAAAAAGTCAGAAAAAAATCTAACGTAATTAAGTAAATAATCCACAAAAATAGGAAACTCAAAATTTAAATTGAAAAACAAAAAATAGCATTTGCTTACAAAATAAGAAATAATTAATCAAATGTAACTATAGGTAAACTTACGGGTGCGTAGCACTGGGTATAATCACTAGCTAAATGAATATTTCCGTACGAAGTACGGGTTTAATACTAGATTACCTCTCTCTAACTTTCAAATCCAATTTGAACCTCTCTCTAAATTTCAAATCCAATTCGACCCCTCTCTCACTCCCAAATTTTGTTCTGAGCTCAATAGCTTCTAGATAGTGTTCTTCCCCAATTTAAACCCTAATTTCAATTTTCCAGTTAGATTCTCAATACGACGTCGTTTGTATAGAGAGGTAATTACTAATATCTATATAAAAAAAAAATTCCACATGTTAAATACAATAAACATTAACTAGCGGATTAATCAGTCCGTTTATGGTTTAGTTCATCTGATACCGGTTTAATGACGGTTTTGTGGGAATTGACCTGATTCAAAAAGTTTGTGTAGTAAATTCAAATTTTTAGATAGTTTATGTGGGTTTAGACCAAGCATAATAGTTCATGTATAAATTTACAGGGGTTTCTTAGTTCATGAGGGAATCGGCGGAAAACCCTCTAAAATTTTCTCCTATAAAGTATAGAGGATGTTCACTTTTAGCAATACACAAACTGGAAATGTAAAATAATGACATAGTTTTTTTAGTTTAGGTAATGCATGAAATTATAATTTCAAATATGACGTGATGATTTATGAATTTTTATACCAATGTAAATTTGTGAGGTATAAGTAATACTTTCAAACTAATTGTAAACGTCATGTGAATTTTATGGTGTAAACAATATTAAAAAGTATGCTTTTTTAAAAAAGGCTATTAATCGAACTATTTAAGACGATTTCAATTGTCAAAAACAAAATAGTAATACTAACAATAATACTTCGTTTGTGTTTGGCATTCGGCACAATACTACGCAAATAAGGTAAATAATTTGAAATTAGAGGGTTTGGCAAGTAGAATATGTTTTTTTATCTAATTGAAAATTAAAATGTTTGAGAAAGATTGTGGGGATTACGTTAATTAAATGAATAACTTATTTAATTTTGTTTGAATATAGAGATTAAGATATTTGGAGTGTTTGGATAAAAATATAGTATTAGTTAATAATAATTATAATTTATTTGAGAATAAGGATTAAGTTATTTTGGAGTGTTTGGATAGAAGTGTAGTAAGAGTTACTAATTTTAATAAATTGAGAAAAAAAAGAATTTAACATATCATCTCAAAATACTTCTTCTTTAATATATAGAGATGAGTATATATATAAATTCATAACATTATTTATGGTAATGAACTGAAATCCATTTTGAACAAATCTTACTTTGTCGGATATGGAATTGGTTGCTATCACCAGGTGCGTAGGGCACAAATGCTCAATTGGGTATTTGTATTGTGAACTATTCCATGTACTTTTACTTATTTTACACGCAATAGCATATGCTGCTCCCATTTATGAATGTTGTTAATTAATTCTAACTATTTAATTTATTAATAATAATTGAATAATTTAGAAAATTTTATTATTTGGGTCAGTATAGTCTAGTTATGAGTTATGACACGTCTATATGTGATTGATTATATTGATGAGTTCATTACCGTTTCAATCAATATGATCAGCTTTTTGTTTCACAAAAATTAAAAAAAATATGATCAGCTTTTAAAATATAAAATTATCTATTAAATACTCTTAATGTTTCAAAACATAGGATGTTTAATTAAAAATGCAAGGATTACGATTTTTTTCGTTGAAAAATTATCATTTAATATTTAAGTTAGTTAATAATAAAAGAGATTGTAGAATACAAACGACCATAAAGAATCAAACACATTTAAATTTGCATCAAATTTAAAAAACCGTTTATTTTTTAAGCTAAAAAATCTCTAAAACATTATATATTTTGAACTGAAAAAGTGTACTTGTTTATTAGTACTAATCAGTCTAATCAACTAATAAAATGTTGGTGTAAATAACTAAATATTTATTAGTACTTATGGTTATGCGAACGTTTAGCCATTTCATATAGTATGCAGCATCATTTCTTTTCTTTTTGGCAACAAACGCAAATTTTAATTTATTTATTGATCATGTTTTATAAAATACTAGTAGTATATCAGTTCCTTGAAACCCTAACAGATCAATCATCCATTCTCACAGGTGAAAATTGGGAGACGCGATCTCACCCTACGAAGCTGCAAACTCATTAGTGCAACATTATCGTTAATTATTTTTATGTTTATAATTATAATCAAATACTGAAACAAATGTTTACGTCATAGACAAACATTGAGGAAACAAATGGAATAGAATCATATGCCACGGCACGGTCTGGTCAATTATGTTGATGAATGATGATGATGATAACTCTTTTTTTCTTAATTAACTAAAGGCCAAAATAAACTATGAGGTTAAGTTTTTAAAAATTATTATTTAATTGTAGATACTCAAAATTAAATGCTTGCACCTATTTTCTAGGAATTTATGCCTTATCACTTATAAATATACGTGTAACCATCAGTTTAGAGAAATTAAATACTATATCAAAAACACTTTGCTTTTTGCTTGAATACTACTCATGGATATCTCCTATATCTCTCTTCAATTTTTTCGTCAAAATAAAAAATAAATAACTTAAAATGTAACTATAAATACGATCATGTTAGGTTTCTACGTCTTACCACATTTACTCTCTACAAAAGAGCATAACAAGCTTCATTTTCTTTCCTTTGTTTGCCTCTATTGCAAAATCCTTCTAAGTCCAACCAAAAACCAAACTTTATAGTATAACTATAACATTTTCCTAATAAAACCATGATAGGTTGGGGGGATGTTTACAAAGTAATCGAAGCAATGGTTCCACTGTATGTAGCCTTAATCTTAGGCTATGGTTCGGTGAAATGGTGGAACATATTTACTCGTGATCAGTGTGATGCCATAAACCGGCTAGTCTGCTATTTCACCCTACCTCTCTTCACCATCGAGTTCACGGCTCATGTCGATCCATTCAACATGAATTACCGATTCATCGCGGCCGATGTTCTCTCTAAGATCATCATAGTCACGGTCTTAGCGGTTTGGGCCAAATATATCAATAAAGGAAGCTATTGTTGGTCCATTACTAGTTTCTCTCTATGCACTCTTACTAACTCTCTTGTAGTGGGTGTGCCATTGGCTAAGGCAATGTACGGACAACAGGCTGTTGATCTCGTGGTTCAGTCCTCGGTGTTTCAAGCCATCGTATGGCTCACGCTCTTGTTGTTTGTCTTAGAGTTTAGAAGAGCTGGATTTAGTAGTAATAGTAAGGCAGATAACATCAATATCGAAGGGGGAAGAGAAACTGCAGTTATGGTTGTTGTGGGAGAGGAAAAGTCCTTCCTTGAGGTCATGTCCGTCGTTTGGTTGAAGCTTGCAACGAATCCGAATTGCTATTCTTGTGTCCTTGGAATCGCATGGGCTTTTATCTCTAACAGGTAAAAATGAATCGTTAAAGTCTATATTATGTTTTTAAAATGTTTAACAAAGCGTTGCGTGATCAGAAGACACTAAATTCGATGTCTAACATCAAAACAACCGTTTAAATTGCATGAAAACGTCTTAGATTATTTCTTTGCGTCTAGTGCCTAACGATCTCAGGGAACATGATTGTTTCTTTGTATTTATGCTTGCGTTTCCATACTGTAATAACTAGCTAAGATCGATACAACATGGTAACATAACGTAAGTGCATAGAAACAATCATGGCAATAATCTAGAGTGTTAAACCAATTTTTAAAACAATAGGTTTAGGGTTTTAATTAGTAACTTGTACTATAATATATATGATCAACTTGATATGTAACAAAGAACTTAATTTTTTTGAATAATTGATGGAAATAGGTGGCATATTGAGATGCCGGGCATAATAGAGGGGTCGATTCTTATAATGTCAAAAGCAGGAACAGGAACTGCCATGTTCAATATGGGTACGTATATTTATTTATTATGTTAATGCAAAATCGATATACTCCCTCCGTTCCAAAAAGATAGATGTTTAAGGTTATGCACACTTATTAAGAAAACGCATTGATTTATACGATTTATAGTTTCCAATAAATTTTTTCAATATTATTTTTCAATATTAAAGTTTATCCAATAGTATTTCAATATTTGTTTTAGAATTTGCAAAAGTGCATAGAAAACAGTAAAAACTCTATCTTTTTGAAACAATTTTTTTTTGTAATTTTTTTATCTTTTAGGAACAGAGAGAGTATTAAGTACCAAATTTTGAGATAATAGTGAGTATATATGTACGCAGGGATATTCATGGCACTTCAAGAGAAGTTGATAGTATGTGGAACAAGCTTGACTCTGATTGGGATGCTCTTGAAGTTTATCGCCGGACCCGCTGCCATGGCCATTGGTTCTATCGCCCTTGGCCTCCACGGTGATGTCCTCCGCGTTGCCATCATCCAGGTCATGATCATTTTCTTGTATTTTTATTAGGGTTTGTTAAATCAAGTTTTGGTTTGATTTTTTTTATTGAAATAATTTTTCGGTTTATAAACGATAGAAATCTAATTAAAAATATATATCATGCTCGGTTTGGTATAGTTTCGGTCTCAGTTTGATATAGAATTTGTCATACGCTATCTTTAATTTCCAAAAGAATGGACATACAATGTTTGATATACATGTCGATGATTAATGGGAGACAATAAATCATTTTCTTTCTTCTCCTAGGATACAAACTTGAAACTATTTTTCGGTTTAATGATTAATTTATTTATGAAATTACAGGCTGCTTTGCCACAATCAATCACTTCATTCATTTTTGCCAAGGAATATGGATTACATGCAGATGTTCTAAGCACCGCGTAAGTCCAATTTATGGGGGGGAAAAACAATCAGTCTAGTTTTGTTTTCCGTTATATATAATTAAATTTTAATTGTTGTAAATGTAGGGTAATATTCGGGATGTTGGTCTCCTTACCTGTGCTCGTCGCCTACTACGCAGCTCTGGAATTTATTCATTAATAACTAAACTAATAAATTTAGTTTACAAATCAATGGTCTTCTCTTACCACTTAAAAAAAAAAACAAGCCAAATAGCATCACTTTTGCATCGGTTAAAATTTATCATTTTTCACAACTTTTTTTCACTTTCCATATTTTACATTCAAAAGAAAAAATTATAAGTATTTCTTTTGTCACATTTAAAGGGGAGGATTTTGAAGTGTATTCAAGATGGAAAACCACTAATTGAGCAGGTTAATTACTGTTAACAAAAAACACAGTGTAGCTTTACATAGTTTCTAAAGTCCTTTTCCGAAAATGTGTACGATTAATTATTGTTAAGATAAAGCATCTTTGAAATTCTCCATTTAATATTTTGTTTACGTAAAATACAATTCGTATGATCAGGTTAAATGCTTACATAAATCAAAGATCAATCCAAGATTCCTCTAGAATTATATTAGCAAAGTAATTACATCTAATCAGAATCTTCATGATTGGAACCCATACGATAACCTAAATTTACTCCGTTGTTAACATCTAAGATAACCAGTGCAATATCAAAATTCTACGTGAATTTAAATGAAAATAATTACTAAAGTCTTTACCTAGATGTAGTATTGAATAAGTTATGTAAACTAAAAAATGAGGGCGGATTTGGTTACAGTTGTCTAAAGTACGGGATAATGAAAATGTGTATAAGATGAAATGCACACACGTTGAATCCAAAACTTGAGGAGATACGTAAACTTGTGAACACCAAGTCAACGTGAATAGGGGTCAAGACTTATTGTCTTGTCAAGGGTAGCACGACAACATAGGTAAGCAATCCGAGTATGAGGGGTGATGTATCAGATTGGCCACACGAAGGATCGATTGAACCGGTTGATGAGAAAATGGCAACCTCTCACTGCACTGTCTGGAAACATGATTCAACAATGCTTTAGCTGCCAATAAGAAAAATTCCATATTATTCAACAAGGGAACCAAGATCAGTTACAACAAAGACCAACAAGCACATTCACATCAAAATTCAGAATATAATTAAAAAGCAAAACAAACAGTTACATATTGCAGTAGGAAAATCCAGGATCTATTAGATTTCATCCACCAAAAATCGACAACCCAAATTCCCAAATCGAAACCCTGATTAACCCTAATTTTATTTTTTCCCAACCCCTAAATATGAGGGGAGAAAGTGGGGCCCAGGGGAAGTGCACCACTTGACTTCCCCTCTAAGCCGACTCTGGTCGTGGGAGAGGCAGAGACATGGCTTCGAGTGCAATAGTAAGAAGTCAGAAATATTGTAGTAATTAATTAGGAGAAGTATACCAACGGAGACTCTGATTCCGTAAGCGAATCCACCTATCCTATCGGTAGCTGTTAGCTGCTAGTCGGACTCAGGCACCACCGTTGCGTTCATTGCGGGGGTGGGATTTTAAATAGATTTTAGATTTTTTGGTTTGAAAGAAAATGATTGGTGTTGGGGTCGGATCTCACTCCGGTAGAGATCGTCAAGAAAATGACTAAGTACCAGAGGTGGGCGCGCAGTTATCTGGACCAGCTCTGTCTTAGGGACCAGCTCTGTCTCAGGGACCAGCTCTGTCTCAGGGACCAGCTCTGTCTCTGGAACAGGCTCTCCAGAGTAACTGGAACTAGGACCGGCACCTTTCCAGGACGACGTCTGTAGTGGTCATTTAGACTCCAAAAGACCGTTGCGATCCTTTCAGAGAATGGGCCGAGCTCAGAAGGCCCACATTGGAGAGAACGAGTCGGGAGCCCACGAGTAACAAGTCACGCCGACCTCTACTACAAGACTGGGCCTGGAAGGCGAGCTCTCGGATTTGGGCCCATGACGAGGACGAGGTCAAAACTTAAAAACGGCGCCGACTATGCTGGAGAGAATCCCGAAGATTGGGGGATTCGAGCTTATCTCTTTAGGCGTAGACTTAGGCCGACTTAGACTTGTATAAATAGACCTAGGATACCTCCGAAAAGTGGATCCGCATTCTTACACATAAACCACTTGTAATATTTGCAAAAACTTAATAAAGAAACTCTCTTGAGATCTTCGCCAGGTGTTTCTTATCTCAGAGCTTTCAGACCTAGACCATTGACTATTTCAACTGTGCAGGTTTCCACCACCACAGTTTGGCGCTAGAAGGAGGGGATTGAAAGCTTCTTACTCCGAAGAACCACCGCGAAGAGATCCAGAACACGATGACTGACGAACGACGTATCGCTGATCTGAAAGACGCCGCGCCGAGAGATCTGGAAGAGGGCGAGATCCAGGCTGAATGAGGTACCAACGAGGACCAGGCCGCTCGTGACGATCCGCCACCAGCAGGAACAGCTCGCGCCGATCTCCCTGGCGAAAAGTCAAAGGAAACTCCGAGAGCGAGCTCGCTTCTCCCTGAGTTGCTGCAGAAGATGAGCGCGACACTGGACGCATTGCTGGAGAGCGCCGACCGGCAAAACAGAGCCAACGACACAATTACCGACGAGCTCAGATCCATAGGAGCAGACGTCCGCGCACGACCCCTCGAGCCAAGTCTGTTTAGAAAACCGGCAGCACGAATCGATCCAGTGGCGCTCAACTTCACCACACCGATAGGATCGTCGAGCCAACCTCGGCAACAGAATCCATCAACCGCTGCAAGCGATGAACGGTCCGCTCTTTTAGCCCAGGCACGACGAGAGAAAGCGAAAGTCGGCGACGAGCCGATAGACCTCGACAACGACGACGATGACCTGGCTAGAAGAGTCGTCCCTGAAACAATCTTCACTGAGACAGCGAGAGATCGGCAGGGAATGGCGAAAGCAAGGAATGATGATCCTCAACACATAGCTTCACAGCAATTCTCCAGCGTCAGAGATGATGGCCCCATGAGGAGAGTCACACGCAACACCGAACTCCCAGAGGAAGAAGTGGCGCGGCGAACCGCTACTAGGCAAAAGCATGCCGACCCACCAAGGACGACCCAACGACGTTCTTCCGCTTTCAACGATGAGATCGGTCGTGGATATGCCAGACACGTTTCGGAAGAAGAAGAAAACGTTGAGTGGGTAAAACAGGCAGAGGATGCTGAAGCGAAACAAGCTGCGTTTCAAGCCCAGCATGAGCAGATGGCCGAATTTCGAGCTTCGTTAAGCAAGACTACTGCCGAGTTGAAGACTATTCGTTCGCAGATGCATCGTGCCACTAGCAAAGCACCAGAACTCGATCTGATATTGGAGCAAGCCCAGCACATCCCTTTCTCGGCACGCATCACCAAAGCTCGAGTATCGGACCCAGGCAAGATTAGGGTGCCAACCTACGATGGGACCGAAGACCCAGCTGACCACCTCAACGAATTCAGTGTGGCTATGACAAGATCGAATTTCAAAGAGGAAGAGATGGACGTCGGAAAGTGCTTGCTTTTCGTAGAAAACCTCAAAGGACCAGCTCTCAAATGGTTCAAAGGACTCGAAAGTAATTCCATCGATACGTTCAAACAGTTGACAGAAGCCTTCATCAAACACTACTCCATCTTCATTGAGACTCAAACGTCAGGCGCTGATTTGTGGTCCATGAACCAAGGACCAACCGAGTCCCTCAAAACTTTCATCGAACGTTTCAAGCTTGTACTATCACAAGTGAAGGGGATAGAGGACTCGGATGCACTCCGAGCACTGAAAAGAGCCATATGGCACGAATCTGACTTCTGGAAGGAGATGTCTCTCAACGAGCCTTCGACTATCCAGGATGCTCTGCATCGAGCGACGAACTTCGCCAAAAGCGAAGAAGAAGCGAAGAAACTCGCAAAAAAGTATGGGAAGTTAAAACAGAAGAACGACAGCGACCACCAGCCAAGCCAGGCGCGAAAAACCCATAGTGGAAATTTTGTCCAACACGAAGGAGCCCACAACTATCAGGTGGATTCTCCCAACTATGGGCACGGCCAAGGAGGATGTTTTCCTAACGCGTGGACCGATAATTCAACTTACGACGAGTCGTTATACTGCGACATTCATCACACTCACGGGCACTCGACAGTAAACTGCCAGTCTCTCGGCTCGGCGCTCGCCCAAAAACTATTGGACGGTGAACTCGGTGATAACTTCAACCTCAAAGACTTTGAATTAGAGGAAAACGACGTTGAAGTAGCACCGATCAATGAAGAACCGCCTAAACGCGGAAGACAAAACGACGATTCGGCACAAGGTAGACCAAGAAAGAAGTACTACCATTGAGCAACCTTACCGTCATTCGTCAACCACTCAATCACTTACCAAGAACTACGGGTGACTTGATCCCTGCAAAGGGTACGTAGGCAGCTCATTTTCAGATGGGTTCAGTTGTCTCCCATCCCAAAAAATGGGGGGGAGTGGGGTACGTATACTCGTATACTCCCACCTCTCTTTGTAGCAAACCTTTATGAGAATAAACACCTGCTACAAAAACTTGTCAAAACGACCATCTCTATCACATCCTTTACGGATAATTCAGGGTCTCACTTAAACGACCATCTCACCTTCCACCGCCGCTGCTGGCCACAGCGGTGACCGTTCACAAAAATTTCTGCAGATCTTTACAATAACATCCACCATTGGATAAGCGCGCTATATAAATAACAATGGTTCATTATAAGAGCAGGTGTGTTTAGAGAGAAGCACACTTGTAACCCGAATGATCATTCAAAAAACCCAACAACATCGTTGGTCGAAACCAGTGGTTCATTATAGGAGCAGGTGTGTTTAGAGAGAAGCACACTTGTAAACCCAAATGACCATTCAAAAAACCCAACAACATCGTTGGTCAAAGCTAATGATCGTTATAGGAGCGGTCGCGCTCAAAGAGTGACACGGTCGTAAACCTAAACTATCATTCGAATAACCCAGCAAACCTTAACACTGGTCGCAACAACATAACATGCTCACTTCTGAAGTTGGGCGGTCAACGATGACCTAACTCCTATAACAAGGACGAGAACCAAAATACGGCAACGACGCCTTCATTCATGATGATTGTTCATATGGATTTTTAAACAAAGTCATTCGAACCAGACTAACTATGCATCCTAGAAACGGAGTCAACAAGGATACAATTCATCACTATTAGTGGTCTTTCTAAAGTCTAAGTCAAGAAGGTTGGACTTAACAGAAAACAAAAATAAATTAAAAGTTGCATTCATTGTCACTTTTTATAACACAAGCCATCTAGGCGTAAAATCAAAGTCAAGTCTAAAACATAGGCGCTAACAGGCGCGCAAAGCAACTAAGGGACAATCCCCTCATCAACAGCTCCCGCATGAGTAGTCGTGGTAGTCGGCCATGCTGCCTCCTCGCACCTGGTCTTCTCAAAGACTCGTCAGTTCTGCTTTCCTCAAAGACCTCGTCAATCTTTATCTTCTCAAAGGCTCGTCGGTCCTAATCTCCTCAAAGACGTCCTCGGTCCTAGTCGTGGTCACCTCTGCCCTAGTCATGGTCACCTCGGCCCCATTTTCGCCAGTAACAAAGAACTTCCCAACTTCGCTCACCAACAACAGTTATGGTCTTGGCAGCTGCAGTAACGGTCGGCCCAGTAGCGGGCGCAGCTAAAACATGCGCAGTAGTGGGCGCAGATAGAGCAGGCGCAGTAGTGGGCGCAGCTAGAGCAGGCGTAGTAGTGGGCGCAGATAGAGCAAGCGCAGTAGTGGGCGCAGCTAGAGCAGGCGTAGTAGTGGGCGCAGTTAGAGCAGGCGCAGTAGTGGGCGCAGCTAGAGCAGGCGTACTAGTGGGCGCAGCCAGAGCAGGCGCAGTAGTGGGCGCAGCTGGAGCAGGCGTAGTAGTGGGCGCGGCTAGAGCAGATGCAGTAGTGGTCGGCGCGGTAGAATGTGCAGTAGTGGGCGCAGCTAAAGCATATGCAGAAGTCGGCGCTTTCTCTGGGAAATACGAATATCGACGACTTGCTTATCAACGAGAGATGGACTCTGTGCATTCGCTGCATCATTCGCATCTGGGACCGGGACTCGAGTCACTTCTCTATCCTTACAAGGACGAATCCAGGAGCTAGACTCAGCATCAGAACAGTTTATTTCGAAGCTCGGTCCTAGGCTCTCCAAACTGATTGTTTTTAGTTCCGAAAGGGATTCTAGGAATCTTTCGAAGGATGACGTGGGACTTAACATTGAGACAACGTTCAGAAATACTAAAGTACCGAAGCCACGACACCAAAGCCACGAACACAATGCTTAACGCAATAGGGTTTGTTGGGATCTTTGGCGATTTGCCGGAGTAGGTGGTTTGCGTTCGAAGTCGTCACGAAGCTAACTTTCGTTTCAGGATAATGACTAACTAATGGAGAGAGCTGGACACGGTTTTTCCTCAACAAATCAAGCTATCAATAAAGCATCGACAAGAACGATGCAACGAGTTCGATCGCAACACCGAAATCTCAAGTCCACCGAGACGGACTTACAGAACGCCGGGAACAAGTCCTCACCACAACAAGATGGAAACAACAATCGATGAATGACGACCCCCTTTGAGCAGCAGTGAGAAAAGGCAACAACTAGGACAAGGTCCAATAAGAGGGTTGGTCGGAGCAGTTTTCTTCTTGAGACAAATGGGTCACAAGATCGCCGTCGTCTTCAATATTTGTAGACGCAGCCACCGCACGAGCTCTCACGGTCCAAAGAACGAGCTTTTACTCAGAGATTCAGGGCAGGTCGTAGCTGGAAGCACAGGTGCTAGAACGCGGATATGAAGGAGGAGAGCTCACCGGAACAAACGGTGCCGTCGTCACAGCCGAGCACGAGTCAATAGCGTCGAGTGCTCGGCGAAGGCTCTCGCAAAGTATCGAAGGCCAGAGGGACAAGGAAACAGACCACCGGCGCTACAACTCGGCCTCACCGGAGTTTCACCTGAAGCAAAAGCTGCAGCGGTAACGAGATGAAGATGAAGCTCTGGATCTTACCGGAATAACATGGATAAATCAATTACGGCACCAGCGTGAAGGAGGGAACGAGGAGTCAGGACTCGTCGGAGTAAGGCCCGCCGCGTAAACCGGATCTCGTCCGAGAGCAGAGACGACGACAAACCAATGAACACCGTATCTCACCGGTGATGCAGGGTGAGCTTCCGCCGGAAACAATGGCGTCGAGTCGTCGGTGACGATACCGAGAAGCTTTTGGCGTCGAATCGACAGAAACGGGCCGGAAAACTCGCCGTATACCAGGAGGCAGAGAGGAAATGAGACTCGCCGGAAAACGAAGACGAAGACTCGTCGGATTAGGTGAACGGCGGCAGTAAGGATTCGTCGGAAAAAGCAAAGTAAAGGCCGGAGGAGATAAAGCTGCGGTGACGGCTTACAAACAAAAAAAAAAGAAAAAAAAAAATTTCCAAAACCCTAGATCTAAAACAGAAAATTAAGAGAGAAGAGAGGCTACCTTTCTTTTGGAGGAGTGAAGTTGTGGAGAAAAGAAAAGGAGAAAGAGTATTTATAGTGTTACTGTCAAAACCCTGGAGTGGCACGTTTCAGTAGTCAGCGAAGACAATTCCGATTTCTGAAACGAATCAAGCATTTAATTTCCAGCGGGAATTAACAATTCTAATTTCTCAAAGAAAATTAAATTTCCAAATTTTCGCGGGAATTAAATTTTCAGCTTCCGGGAAAAACGGTATCTTTACCAATTCCGGAAAGCAGCTAAACAAAAAACATGACGCCCAACTCAACATTAACATGAACATGGGAGAGATGGGCAGGACAAACGAGTTTTACGAGCTTTAACGAGAACAAGCTATACAAACTTTACAGGACCAGTTCCTCTAAACTTTATAACACCAATTCAGAAACACAAGTCTATTGAAAATCCTTATTGGGCTGTGCGTTAAACATGAACACGAAAGCTCAGTAACGTCAACAGATCCTCATAACAAGTTTTCGCAATCTCGTCTCGTCAGACGCAGGTCAAGCAGTACATTTTCTTGAAAACCTCACTACGACTCTTTTACCTCGGCATCATCAGAACTGATACTACCGAGCTGGGGGGCTAACTGTTGGGGTCGGATCTCACTCCGGTAGAGATCGTCAAGAAAATGACTAAGTACCAGAGGTGGGCGCGCAGTTATCTGGACCAGCTCTGTCTCAGGGACCAGCTCTGTCTCAGGGACCAGCTCTGTCTCAGGGACCAGCTCTGTCTCTGGAACAGGCTCTCCAGAGTAACTGGAACTAGGACCGGCACCTTTCCAGGACGACGTCTGTAGTGGTCATTTAGACTCCAAAAGACCGTTGCGATCCTTTCAGAGAATGGGCCGAGCTCAGAAGGCCCACATTGGAGAGAACGAGTCGGGAGCCCACGAGTAACAAGTCACGCCGACCTCTACTACAAGACTGGGCCTGGAAGGCGAGCTCTCGGATTTGGGCCCATGACGAGGACGAGGTCAAAACTTAAAAACGGGGCCGACTATGCTGGAGAGAATCCCGAAGATTGGGGGATTCGAGCTTATCTCTTTAGGCGTAGACTTAGGCCGACTTAGACTTGTATAAATAGACCTAGGATACCTCCGAAAAGTGGATCTGCATTCTTACACATAAACCACTTGTAATATTTGCAAAAACTTAATAAAGAAACTCTCTTGAGATCTTCGCCAGGTGTTTCTTATCTCAGAGCTTTCAGACCTAGACCATTGACTATTTCAACTGTGCAGGTTTCCACCACCACAATTGGTATACTAGAAAATAAGTAAATGTTTTGGGGAATGGTTAGTTTTTGGTCAACGTTAGATTTGAGTTATGTCATATAGTTATTTTGTTTCGGCAGGGTGGTTTTACATATGATAACTAATATAATATATAAGTCAATGATCATTTGGAATACGTTTAATGTGTAAACGTTGGTTAAGTTATGACTTTTTGTTGTTTTTTATTACAAATAGGTTTATTATATATGTTGTAAAAAAGGTTTATATATAAGTTGAGTGAAGCAAAACCAATAAATTAATCAAGTTGGCATAGATGCGATTTCAAGTCTAAGGGGAGCATAATTCTTTGGGTTAAAAATTAATTGTAGAAAATGATCAAATGGCCTATATATATTTGTTCTTTTCAAATTGTGTGACTTTTTTTATTTAGAAGTCAATGGTAGGCTCATCTCATACCCGTCTCTCATGTTTTCTAAAACTTAATTCTATAAGTTTCTAATATGCAAAAGATTTGTGGAGTTAAAAACCGCCATTGTACTTACTCATTTACTTTTTGATATTCGTTCTTTGATACTTCATCTTTCAAATTAGAATTACATTTATATAGTTCGTAGAGTCGTGGTTTTAATCAAAATTTTGTTTACGGTGATGGAATAAGCATTTTGATGACAACATATTCGATTTCTGCCATAACTCTTCTTAAAATGTACAAATCAATAGGTCTTAAAATGTGTAAATCATGACAATTGGTTACTTGAATAAGATGATGTAATTGTTCTTCTTCTAATCGCTAGTTTTGTATTTTTTTTAATTACAACTGCTAATTTGTATTACTCAATTAACCACTAATTTATTATTGTTAATTTGTATCTTAATTTAACCTTTACACCATATCACATACCAAAAATGGGTTAGACAAAAGACCCTTTAGAATAAGAAGAAAAGAAAAAGC
The DNA here is from genome assembly GCA_900128785.1 of Arabis alpina. Taxonomy (NCBI): domain Eukaryota; kingdom Viridiplantae; phylum Streptophyta; class Magnoliopsida; order Brassicales; family Brassicaceae; genus Arabis; species Arabis alpina. The sequence continues at coordinate 12,880,669 of LT669795.1, forward strand.
ATGAAACATTTAGGAGACATGAACTCAAGGGGAAGACGACATACAACTGAAATCGAATTCAATATTGTAGTTAAAATGCATGTTTGCAAGAAATTCATACTATTTATTTACGGTGATGGAATAAGCATTTCGATGATAACATATTCGATTTCTGCCATAAGTCTTCTTAAAATGTACAAATCAATAAGTCTTCTGAAAATGTGTAAATCATGACAATTGAGTACTTGAATGAGATGACGTAATTGTTCTTCTTCTAACCGCTAATTTTGTATTTTTTTTAATTACAACTGCTAATTTGTATTACTCAATTAACCACGAATTTATTATTGTTAATTTGTATCTTAATTTAACCTTTACACCATATCACATACCAAAAATGGGTTAGACAAAAGACCCTTTAGAATAAGAAGAAAAGAAAAGGCATGAAACATTTAAGAGACATGAACAAAGAGAAAGGACATACAACTGAAATAGAATTCAAGATTGTATTTAAGATGCATATTTGCAAGAAATCCATACTATTTATTTTCTTGACGAAAAATTCTCACAAAACATTTTTTTTCCATATACCGTTAACAAATGATTATACTCTTCACATTATATACACACATAGACGTTTCACATTATATATAGATGGTAAGATTTTCTTTTTTCTTAGAACATACATAAAAAATCATCTAAAAAATATAATTATTTTGTATTAATTATGCCAGTAGACTTGGGCTTTATACATATAAATGGGCTTTGGGCCATATATATTTAACCTATAAGTGTGAGTATATATGTATGTTAGATAATTGTTTACCTTAAACCTAGTTTTTATTTACTCTTAATCGTCGCCGCATGTTATTGTGTGTTCTTCAAGCACTAGTTATCACAAAGTTAGATATTCGACGGAGCTTTTATCATTGAAGTTTCTTAAACCTATTCATCGTGAGTTTTCTCTTTTAAATACATGATACACATTATTATTTAGATTTCGTTCTCTTCTCTTATCTGAAATATTTTAAAACATTTTTGGGTAATTGATCTCTGATATGTCTGATCTTTCGTGAAATTTAATTTTCTTTTAAGATACATGTTATCTATTTTGGATCCATAATATTAGGATTTTGATTTGTATGTTATGTTAGCAATTTTGATATGCTAATGGGAGTTTGATGCCCTATTTCTTGTAGTATTTCATTAGAACTTGGTTTTTTTATATAGACGAGTTATATTTCAGTATCTTTTTGACACTTGTTTAAACCCTTTTAACAAAATATATACACATTTCATCGAATAAAATAAATTTATATTTTAATGTTAATCATAAAAGAGTCTTTTATGTATTTGCTATTTCTATGTTATTCATGTGCAATGATATTTAAAGTTTCTTTTAGTTTTATTACATATTTGTGATGATACTTTCACTCTTTCCCATAATGTAGTTCTAAAACCTTTTTTTTAACACTGATATTATTATGACATAAAACAATTTAATAAATTATAATCTAAAATAAAACAAAACTAATTAAAATTTTGATATTGATATTTTCTTAAAATATTGATTTTTAGAAAAACTAAAACCTCAATATTTATTATACCTTTAGAACATTTCTATTGGTAGATATCCAATAAAAATTAAAAATAGCTAAAAATAGAAAAATTAGAAAATAGAGAAAAATGGTTTTTACGTACGAGAGATTCATGAGAGAGTCTCTGGACTCTTCACACGTTAATTAAATAACTAAAATAAAAGAGTAATATGATATAAACTAAAACTTTCTTTGGAATATTCTACCGATGTGGTTGGATTTAGGCTTTACGGCTTATGTAAGGATCAATCCTCTCCACATCACACACCAAATTTTGTGTTGTATTAATCTCTAACAGTTGTGTTATATATTATAACAACAACATTGATAAGGAGGTGCATAACAGTTAAAGACTCGTGATATCTCGAATTGATATGAAATGTTATATCGAATTCGAGTTCGATGCTCATCGACTTGGTATGAATGACTAGAATTAGGATCGAATAGTTTAAGCTCGTTTCTTACCTAAAGAGTTGGATTGTCTCCATAGAAATGGATGCTCATCGGACAAAGCATGAAGTCATGTGTCAACATGAGAGCCAAAAACTCTTATGGGGCTTTGTCAAAATGTTTCCTTGCGAAACTCGTATTGTTCAAGAAACCGTTCAAGTCTTTTCAAGTTGGTTGTACTTGTTTCAGATTTGTTACCCGAACACGACATAGTATCTCGAAATCTTCCGGAAGATCTCTGAAATTCGATCGTCATGCATCAATCTCTGTAGGAAACAGTACATTGAATACAACAATCTAAGATGTGCTCTTCCCAAATGATTCTGAATACATGTAAGTCTTACGTCACCAATGATGTTTCTCCCTCATCATTGGCACAGAGTATCGAACCTATTACTAGAGGACATCTAGCAAGGTTGAAACCAATTTCTTACTCCTAGATATGAAACAATGGAAGATTATTTGTAAGAAATTGGGTTCAATCTTGCCACATGTCCTCTAGTAATAGGTTTGATACTCTGTGCCAATGATGAGGGAGAAACATCATTGGTGACGTAAGACTTACATGTATTCAGGATTATAAGAGAAGAGTAAACCCTAGATTTTATTCATATCACCCTTTCCAAGAGAGATAAATGCATGACGAACTTCAGAGATATTCCAAAGGATTTTGAAGAGGAGATACTATGTAGTGTTCCAACGACAAATCTGAACTGAATATGATCAACTTGCAAACACCGGAACAGTTTATTCAACAACACGAGTTTCGCAAAGAAGCATTTTGACAAAGCCCCAAATGAGTTTTTTGCTCTCATGTTGACCTAAGACTACATGCTTTGTCCGATGAGCATCCATTTCCATGGAGACGATCCAAATATTGAGGTAAGAAACCAGCTTAAACTATTCTATATGAATTCTAGTCATTCATACCAAGTCGATGAGCATCGAACTCGAATTCGATATAACGTTTCATATCAATTCGAAATATCACGAGTCTTTAACCGTTATCCATCTCTTTATCAATGTTGTTGTTATAATATACAACACAACTGTTAGGGAATAATACAACACAAAATTTGGCGTGGGATGTGGAGAGGATTGGTCCTTACAATCTCTAGGGAGATGTTCCAATCAGCCCTCTTCACATCACATTTATATATCATTTATTTAATTAGTATATGATAAATCATTCATTTACGTTATGAAACACTATCGATTATGAGATTATGACCACATCAAACCGTATTACCTCCTTTGCACACACTAGTACACATATAAATATAATATTGTTTGATGTGTTCGAATTCGATAGTGTTTTATAGCAGTAGTCATGGCTTCTAAATGCATTTACGTGTTTACTACATAGATTGAGATATATATATATATATATATAGGCTCTTTCCTTTTTTCGTTTAATATTTTTCTGATTTTAAAGATTTATTAATGAATTCTAAACAATATATAAACTTATTAATTGTTAATTAAAATATTGAACGTTTAAATTGTCTAGTTAAAAAAATTGAAGGTTTAAAATATCGATCCGTACTACTTTGAAAGGTTTTAATGTGATTTTTCCATTGTTGTACCAACTACTTCTCAAATTTTAGTAATTTGGTTACTATAACATCACAATGTTGTTATATGTCTAATATTTCTAAAGATAATTTTTTGATATAATTATTACTATTAGTAAAGTGTATTTCTATTAATTCAAAAAAACTTTATAAATATATAATTTCTGAAGAAGCATAAATTTAAACTACTATTTATGTTAACATTTTATAACGGTGATGAAATGGAGATTGGGAAATTACGTTTACTCGACACTCGAAAAAGATCGTTGTAACTGTATTCCAATATTGAATGGATGTTTCTTCCGGTATGGTGCATTTCATCAAACTCACCGGATGTGAAATATGGATTTATACACTACATTAGATCCAAACTATATCCAAGATTTTTAAATGCAAAACAATGAAGTTATCTAATAAATATATATATAAGTCTCATTTAAACTTGTTGTAGAACAATAGTATTTTTAAGAAATTTAATTTGAGAAGCTAATTAAAAATCAATTCATATGCAAACAAAAAAATTCATTGAAATTTTTTCTCTCTCTTTGCAAACTGAGCGATGTCTTAGATCTATGGTTTGGGTACGATTTGGGAGAAAGATTTGGGGGCTCAAAGGATCTGTGGATTTACCAAATGGAATTAGGATCTCAGAGGAGTCAAAAACAGGGGGTTCACTTATTTGGAAAGAAGGTCGATTAGATTTTGGAATTGAGATTTGGAGAATCTCTAATAATGATAAGGTATCAATCACGGGAGGCTGTATTAGGAAAATGGGACGGATCGTAACGAAGAGATATATGTTAATTTGTGGGAGATCTACAATTGGCAGGTTTGTATTAAGGAATCGGAGGAGAAGAGATTTGTGGCAATCTCATGAGGATTCTGAAGCCAAATCAGGGGAAGCTAGTCTGGGATTTGGGGAAAATAAGGAAGATGAGATACTACGATATCCTCTGATTGACAGAGAGATGATTTTGAGGCAAATTAATACGAATTTATGGAGGGCTTATAAAACGAGGGGTCCTGTGTTTCATTATAGTATCAGCGCAAGTCGAAGTCAATTGTTATATAGTTCATTCGATACTTATGATACAAAAGAATTGGAGTGTGTGTGGGTTTTTTCTGAGGTTGGGTGTATAAGAGAGATGGCTCAGGTTCAAGTGAAGAGTGGTAAGGTTAATGTGGTACGGACCGAGGTGGTCAAGGTGGCATCTTTGGATGTGGAGAAGAGAATAAGGTAGTTTGAAAAAACACTAATTGGGAGGGTCTGGTACCCGCAATTCAACAACATGGAGTCCTTATTGAATAACATGCCTAAGATCTGGAGATTGTAAGGCAAGGTGGTCGGTGCTGATCTTGGAGATGGGAAATTTCATTTCGATTTCCATTCTGAGGAGGAGTTACAAGAGGTATTACAGAATGTGCCTTATCATTATGACTCATGGATGGTTTCGTTAGTACGGTGGGAACCATCTGTGGCTCCTGATTATCCATCGGAGATCACGTTTTTGGCAAGAGTGAAAGGATTACCATACCAGTATGGTGCTGCAGGTTCATTGTGGCAGTGCAAAAGATAATGGGTCATGCTAGTCGGGTGGATGATCATGGTGGTTTCGTGCGGGTCACCTTTAATGGATTCAAACCTCTTATCAAAGCAGTTATTGTCCCTTATGATAATGGAGATGAGGTAGAGGTACATATCGATTATGAGCGTTTGGCTAACCATTGCCATCATTGCTTCAGGCTAACCCATCTGGGAAGTTTCTGTCCTGAGTTGTGTGTTCATCTAAACCTGGACTGTGGTAAGAAGGAGGAGGTTTTAAGGCAATGAATTGCCTCGGGTTCTGGTTCTGGTTCTCAGGACAAGGAGATATGGGAGATCCCTCGGAGGAAATCAATGAAAAGACCGCTGAATCAGGTGGACGTTGTCAACAATGACAAATCGGCTAATAAGAAGGAAGAGGTAAGGATTGGGGAAACATCGACTTTTGGACATGGTAATGGTAAGGGTTCAGGACGTGATGGGCATTATAACAGGCATGATGGGTTTCGCAATGGTCCTACTTATAGGGCAAAGGAAGGTAAAGTGGGTGCATATGAGAGAGGAAGAGGTGGGAGTTAGCCCGCACCTCTGTATCAAGATCAGAGAGGTCAGACCACATTATCCATAAACCAAGAGACTAAGATTGTTGAGGCAAAGGAGACTAAGTCTGTGGAAACAAACAAGGGTAAAGGGAAAGCGAGTGATCTTACGGATGTTGGGGAGAACGTGGAGCTCGAAGATGATGTTCTTTTGCTTGAGGAAGGGGAATTGGGTGTTGAGGATTATGGGCTTGAAGATACAAATGTGTTGCTCACGGATTCCATAAACCAGATTGATGGTTTCCTCAATGAACCCGAAGGTATTATTGTTGTCCCTAGTCCGGCAAATGGTATACAGAATTTAAGTACAAAATTACTCCACTGTTCATTAGATAATGCAAAGTTTTTAAAAACAGGGACTAGTATGTCAAAGGGTCTCCAAGGGATTAATAGTAGAAAACGGAATATCATGTTGTTGGCTTCGCCCAGGAAATCTAATAAGGCTAATTTGATCGTGTGTTCACAGGTGAATATACCGAAGAAGGGGAAACAAGGAACTTTGCCGGGGAAATCGGGGAAAATGGAGAGTATGGGTCAGAAGACTACTATGAAGAAAGGGACGGTGGCTCTCTCGAAGCTACCGGCTAAAACGTGAGGGTAATGAGTTGGAACTGTCAAGGGTTAGGAAGCGACTTGACAGGAGATACATTGAAGAATTTATGGAAGCGATTCAAGCCCGAAATTTTATTTCTATCAAAAACTAAACAATGTTATAATTATTTGGATGTCTTTAAAGTTCAATTTGGTTTTAATAAATTATTTACGGTTGAACCGAGAGGTGCAAGTGGTGGTCTAGCTGTTTTTTGTAATGATGATATAATTCCTAATATTTTATATTCGAATAATCGAAGTATTGATATGAATGCCATTATAGAGGGTCAAAGCGTTTTCATAACCTTTGTTTATGGGGATCTAGTGGTATCTTTTAGATCACGGGTTTGGGACAAACTTAGCGTATTTGGGTTAAACAGATCGGAGCCATGGCTTATGATTGGGGATTTTAACGAATTGACAGGAAACCATGAGAAACAAGGGGGTCGTTTACGGTCCGCTACAACGTTTGTTAATTTCAATAATATGATTCGGTCTTGTGGGATGATGGAGTTTCGATGTACTGGAGATCAATTATCATGGAAATGAACAAGGAGGAAACAAACGATAAGATGCAAATTAGACCGAGCTTTAGGGAATGCAGAATGGCAGTCTATTTATTTACATTCTCATGTTAAATATTTAGAATTAATTGGGTCCGACCATAGACCGATTTTGGGCGAGTTTAATACACACAACGAAAGGATACGTAGACAAAAGATGGATTGGAAAAGAGGGATTCCCTGAAACGGTGGAAACTGGGTGGAATAGGACAAGGAATTTCCAACCAGTGGGTTTAGTGGATAAGATTGCGAACTGTCGAAATTCTATTTCGTGGTGGAGACAAACTAATATTATCTCAAGCCAGGCTAGTATAACATCGTTAAAAATGGCATTAGAGGAGGCCAATAATGATGACACAATTTCCCAAGAGGAAATTAGAAATATTTGCCGAAAACTTCAAGAAGCTTACAGAGAGGAAGAGGAATATTGGAGACAAAAGAGTCGAAAACTTTGGCATAAATGTGGAGATAGAAATACAAAATATTTTCAGGATTCCACTAAGCAACGACAAGCCAGAAATAGGATTGTGGGACTATTTAATGAAAGTGGGGATTGGGTTCAAAAACCGGTGGATATTGAGCAGACAGCAACGGAATATTTTGACAACTTATTTACGTCAACACAGCCAACTGATTTTACTGAGATACTACAAGATATTCAGTCGGTCATCACAGAGAATATGAATGCTATTCTATCGAGAGAGGTAGGGGAGGACGAGGTACGAAGGGCAATTTTTGCTATGCATCCCGAGAAAGCTCCAGGCCCGGATGGGATGACAGCTCTTTTTATCAACGATTTTGGCCGACGTTGAAAGGGGACTTGACCAGATTTGTTAGAGAATTTTTTCGTACCGGTTATTTTGACAAAAGGTTGAACATGACAAATATTTGTCTGATTCCAAAAGTTGACAAACCTAAGAGGATGAGGGAATTTAGGCTAATTAGTTTATGTAATGTGGGTTACAAAATTATTTCAAAAATCTTATGCCTCGGATTAAAACATTTGTTACCAAAGATTATCTCAGAGACACAATCGGCGTTTGTGGCATGGAGACTTATCTCTGACAATATTTTGATTGCACAGGAATTGTTCCATTCTTTACGGATAAAAGAATCTTGTCGGTATGACTTTATGGCAGTAAAAACGGATATGAGCAAAGCATATGACAGGATAGAATGGGTTTTTCTGGAAGCAGTGCTCCTTAAATTAGGGTTCGGCATTGCTTAGACATCTTGGATTATGACTTTTGTGCGGTCGGTTTCGTATCAGGTGCTGCTAAATGGTCAACCCCGTGGACGGATTATTCCTAGGAGAGGGCTCCGACAAGGGGACCCTCTTTCTCCACATTTGTTTATTCTATGTACGAAAGTACTAATAGCAAATATTCAGAGAGTAGAACGAGCAGGCCTTTTGACAGGGATTAAAGTGGCTCGGCAAAGTCCAGCAATCTCTCATTTGCTCTTTTCAGATGATAGTCTATTCTTTTGTAGAGCTACAGAAGAAGAGAATAAAGTTATTTTGGAGGTGCTAAAGGACTATGGAACTGCCTCAGGACAGGATATAAATTTCGAGAAATCATTGATAATGTTTGGACATGATGTGGTTCAGGATACGAAGTGTAAGCTAAAAAGTATTATGGGAATCAGCAAGGAAGGTGGAATGAGTTCATATCTTGGTATCCCAGAGAGTCTCGGTGGTTCAAAGACAAAAGTGTTTAATTTTCTCACGGATAGGTTAAATGATAGAATTAATGGGTGGTCGGTAAAGTTTTTATCAAAAGGGGGAAAAGAGGTGTTGATTAAATCGATTGCTCTAGCACTGCCGACATATATTATGTCGTGCTTTCGGCTCCCACAGACGCTACTTGATAAACTAACGAGTGCTATAGCCAAATATTGGTGGAGTTCTAACAATGATAGTAAGGGTTTTCATTGGCAAGCATGGGAAAAGTTGTGTCTAGATAAAGAGGAAGGAGGATTAGGGTTTCATTCATTAAATTTTTTTATTTCTGCCCTACTAGCCAAACAGCTCTGGAGAATGTATCAATATCCAAATTCATTAGTGGCAAGGGTTTTCAAAGGCAGATATTTTAGAGATACACATCCACTTAGGGCTAAAAAACCATACTCGCCATCTTACGAATGGAAGAGTTTATTGTCGGCTAGGGATTTGTTGTATAAGGGAAGCCGCGTCAATTTAGGATCCGGCAACAGTGTGGCAGTTTGGAATGATCTGTGGATTCCAGATAATTACCCAATACCGGCACGAGGGAGAGGAAGGCTCTTACATCCCAACCTAATGGTGAATCATTTATACAATTTCGGTACACATGAATGGCATCTACCAATTTTACAGGAATTTATTGAACCTGAAGACATACAAATTATTCAAGGACTGGAGATTAGTCCGACTCCTATGGAGGACAAGTTTATATGGCATTTTACAAAATCTGGCAAATACATGGTCAAATCAGGTTATTGGGTTGCGAAGGACCTTGAGAAAAATCAGGAGATCAACTTGGGTAAAGAACCAAGTATTACGGCGTTGAAGGCGTATGTCTTGAAAATAAAATGCCCTCCAAAAATTAGGCATTTCCTTTGGCAGGCAATATCAGAATCTATTGCGGTAATGGAGAGGATTCACCACGTGGGGTTAGGTGTTCTACTATATGCTTGAGGTGTGGTCTAGAGGAAGAAACGATTAATCATGCTTTGTTTGAGTGTCCAATAGCTCAAGATATTTGGGAACGGCTTTTGGCACCGAGTGGGAGAGAAATTCTACCATTTTCCTCGATCTATGCAAACATGGATTTTCTTTTCTGGAGGATTACGAGTGCAAATACTAATAACGTGGATTGTAATGCTTATCCATGGCTATTGTGGTATATTTGGAAGTCAAGAAATAAAAGAGTGTTTATAGGAATAGAGGCGGATGTATCTGTTGTCTTCAATACGGCGGCGAGTGAATGCTAAGAGTGGCTGGCTGCCCAACTAAGAGAAAGTGAAACAGAGGATAACATAATTGAGATAACACATGCGCCGTCAGTGAATATACACGGATTGAGATGTCAAGTGGATGGATCATGGAAGGGTGATGATAATACCTCGGGCTTAGGATGGGTATGTCTCCATGGCGATATTATTCTAAGCTTAGGCGCTAAAGGTGTAAGTCAACGAAGAACTCCCTTACATGTGGAGATGGAGGCTCTAATATGGGCTACGTCTTGTATTTTGGAAAGAGATATGGAGTGCCAGACGTTTGAAACAGATTGTTCCGACCTGGTGGATGTCGTCAATCACCCAGAGGAGTGGCCGGCGTTTTTGATTTTCTCTGTCAAGCTCAAGAGCTTACAAGATCGTCTACCCAACTTCTCCGTATCCCACATCCCTCGCACTATTAATCTGAAGGCTGACTGCCTATCCCGTTCAGCAAGATCACGAGAATTTAATTTTTCTTATGTAAGCAACCCTATACCGACCTGGATTTCAAGTTCGGATGGTGCTTTCTGATTAATAGTTAGGTTGAAAAAAAAAAAAAATTCATTGAAACGATAACGCATAAACAAATTTATTTACTTAACCAAAATACCATTATACATGTGTATATGAATTGTAGACAATAAAGAAAAGCGAGGGAGTGTTGATATATATACACTATAACAACACATGAATAGTTCTTTTCTACTATTTATATCCCTACAACTGCACCAGCTGATGTAAAAGATTGATATTTATTAGTAAAAAAATAGAACTACGTTCTAACAAATTATTCACTAAAAAATGAAAGAAAAACTTGTTAAAAAATTACGAATAGAAAAAGATTAATGATGTATATATGTTGTTGATCCTACGGACCCATCCGATTTGTCGAGTACTTTCCCATCTCAGCTTGGCCCTTTGATCTACTACAAAGTCTGGACTAACCACTGATGAGTATTAGTTCCACCACTCCTTCCGTGGTCGAGATCTCAAGGAGATGCTTCTAATTCAACCAAACCTTACTCGTTTGCATTTCAACCTGACGTAAACTCACCACAATCTCTTTTGTGGTGATAATCCCAAGTCTGTCAGTTATGTTAATGGGCTTGGTAGTAGTAGAGGGCTTGGCCCACATAAGGATTTGTTAGTGGTTTTGGAATGAGGTTGTAGGCTAGAAAAATTAAGTTTAGCTCCTTATATCGGTTTAATGACAACAATAATACTAATATTTGTGACTAGAGCTAATGTTTTGCACCTAGGGAATGAGTGTAAATCCGGAACCTTTGATTCCTTGGTGACTCAATCTGAAGTCTGAGCAGCTTTGGACGAAGGACAAAGTAATTCTTCGGTTGGATCTGAATTCTTTCAAATGGTTTGAGCTTTCCAAATCACATGGTTTAGTCTACGATACTTCATCTCTCTCCAAGAGATTTGAATTTATATGTTTTAGATTTATTTTGGTTTTGTGTGCCCTTATAATTAATTCTCTATTTTAATTTAATAAAGACCGTGGTTGTTAAAAAAAATGTGGGTGACAGTAAAAAAATCGAAGTAAAATTGACGTACTATACAAAATGTAAAACACTAAATTTATGGAAATATGAAGAAAAAAATATGGAAGAAAACATATCAACCGAAATTTCTTAATAAGTTACCAAACTAATCCACATTTTATTATTGGTTAACTCCGGTTAGACTTCTAACCCATTTTAATGTTGTTGACGGAGAAAAAACAGTTACCAAACTAATCCATTCATAGATTTCTTTTTTTTTTTTTTTTTTTGGCAACCATTCATAGATTTTTTTGTAAAGTAAATAATAACCTATATTTTTATATTAGTTTCACAGTAGTCAAATACGTTACTTACATTAAACGTGTTGAAAATTTAGCAAGTTATTTAACTACACATAATAATCTCTTATATAAGAGCACATGTGCAAGACTCTCTATTCACACCACAAAGAATCATAAACACTACTAATCAAAATTGTTGTTCTTTTCGTTCTTGTTTTTGTCGTTGTCTTTTTCATTTCATATTCCTAGTTTAATCACTTGGGTCAAGATTTTATCATGTATCTTTGGTTGTGTGTTGAAGTTGTGTCTTTGTTTTTCATGTTTAATGGATTTTTTTTCTTTTTCGTATTTAGACATGAATAAAAATAAGCGTAATATTATTAGAGAGTTAATTATTATAATAAAGCATCATATTTGATTGAGATTATCATCGCTACGCATGTAGAATTAGAGATTCAATTCGATCAACAGATTCGTATATTTTTCTTCGTTTTCTTTTCATAGATTAATTAACAAATGTTAGCTAAACCATAGTTATATTCTTCACATTATATATATAGATGGTAATATCTTTTTCTTTAGAACATATATCAAAAATCAATTTTTTTTCTTTAGTTGGTATGTGGGTGGACTTTGGACTTTATATATATGGACTTTAGGTTATATATATTCTACTTAGAAGTATGAGTATATATGTGTTATGTAATTGTTTATCTTAAACTTATTTTTTATAATTTTTAATCTCCACTTTTTATTGTGTATTTCTCCTACCATTAGTTATCACATAGTTATGTCTTTGGTGGATTTTTTACCATTGAAGTTCTTAAACCACGTGATACCTCTTATTATTTAGATTTAGTTCTCTTTGCAAATTTGTTATAACTTAAAAAAATTTCTCATGTCCGATTTTCTGTGAAATTTAATCATTTTTAAAATATATGTTATAGACTCAGGGTCTTAAGTTTTATTGTAATTTGTGTGTGTATATTAATACGAGTTCGATGCCCACCACTTTCAATGATTTTCTTTTTATATAAGTCAACCTTTTTTTCTGACAAATCACCTTTCAATACTGTTTTGACACTTTTAGAAAACCTTTTAAACTAAAATATATACACATTTCATCACAAAATTTGAATATAATATTTTTGTTTGAGGAGTGCATATATCACGTTTTCAGGTCATGTGCTAGCTTACACTGAGGTTGTCTCGGTATTTCAGGATTTTTATGTCCAAATTTCTAAACATTAAATATAAAGCCAGGTTTCTGAAGAATACAAAAATCACTTTCGACAATTTTGAAAAGAAAGAAAAAGATGAGTTTTAAAATTGTTTTTCTCTCATTATTGTTTTACCATGTGAGGTTTGTTTACTTGCGGAATAAGAAACTTAAGTTGAATTCTCTTCTATGGCATGTAGGTGATTCGATTTGTGCATAAAAGTAAAGAACACCAAGATTCGAGCTTCGGGCTTAGTGTCGTCCCTAACTCGCAGGTGAAATCTCACCGGAGCTCCACTAGTATCACGAAACAATAGGAGAAGTACAATCGCCTTATAACAATGGCGGTTTTGAACCTAGAGTTACAATCTAAGAAGAGAGAAGAGTCAATGATGAAGATGATTCATTAAGAACTTGATTGATCATCTTGATGTTTGTTATTGATGAGGTAACAACCTTATCTTCTTCTGTTATGGGCCTTATCTTCTGAATTCGTCTGGCCCGTCCATCATTCTTCTATTTGGCTTGGTTTGTGACTCTGGGCCTCTAAGCCCACTTTTGTAATAGTCTTGGTCCATTAACCCACAAACACCACTTTGGACCAGACAAAACACTACACTTCTCTTTTTCTCTTCTCGAAAGAAAAACCCTAGCCTCCTCCTTCTCTCTCGATTCTGAAACTAGTGGCGAAATGCATCAGAGCTTCTTCTGATACGATCGCAACTTCGACGACTCTCCTTTCTTCACATGAGTCGCAACTTTAATCTCAGTCACAACCAGGTATTCATCTCTCTTCCTTCTTGTTTTGATGAAGCCAAACGATGTGACTGTTCATCTCCGAGAGAACCTGTAATCTGAGTTCTTTCTTCTTCCTCTGATTCTGATTTCGCTTACTTGTTTCTGTTGTTTGTTGATGATGCATGTTCCTGGAACGGAGTCTGAAGAACCCTAGAATCTGAATCGACTTATCTCAGAAGGATCCTTCAGCTTTTGTTGAATCGAGTTAACACAGTCGATTGCATGTTCCCTTAGAGATCAGCATATCAACCACAGAGCAACTACAGATCCTTTTGATCTCTGACGACTTCAACTGAATCAGGTAACCCCTCACATCCTCTTGATTTGATTCTTGAACAAAACCTTTTCGTATCTCAGAGACTAACAACTCTTCAGCTTCTCTTGTTTTCTTCTACAGCTACACCACTTGGAACTGAGGACCCTTCTCCTCAATTCCCTACATCCTCAGGTAACTCTCAACTCCTTCTTCATAAATTTCCAGAAGTTTTCTTTCTAGAAATTTCTCTCTTAACTAGTGAAAAATATAGAGCTAACCAATAACTCTTTCTGTTTTGTGCGAGGACCGCTGGTGTGGAGTTACCTGGGACGATGCTGCTCTCAGGCTACATTCAGTAGCTCACAACAGAGATCGAACTTTGGCCTAGGTAAGGCTTTTGTTAAGAAATCTGCTGGGTTTTTGCTGGTGTGAACTTTTATTATAACAATGTCGCATGCTGCTACCACATCTCTGATGTGGTGATACTTAGTGGCTATATGCTTAGTACGCTCATGATGTACTGCATTTTTAGCCAGTGCGATAGCACTCTGTGATTCACAGTGTAGCTTTACACTGTTTACTTCAAAACCTAGCTCTTCGCAAAACCATTTAAGCCATAAGACTTCTTTAGTAGTAGCTGATATAGCCATGTACTCAGCCTCGGTTGTGGGCAGGGCCACTACAGACTGTATAGTAGATCTCCAAGATATTGTGTTACCCCAAACCTGAAACACATATCCAGTTAATGACCTGCTTTTATCTAAATTTATAGCATAGTCTGAATCAGAAAAACCTTCAACTGAAAATTCACCATTTTTCTTGAACATTAAGTTTCTGTCTAGAGCTCCTTTTAGATATCTGAGTACCCACTTAGCTGCGTCCCAGTGCTCTCTGCTTGGTGCAGACATAAACCTGATTATCAACCCAATAGAAAACCCTAGATCAGGCCTGGAGCCTATCATTCCATACATTAGGCTACCAACTGCACTGGCATAGGGCATGTCTCTCATGTGCATAGCTTCTTCTACTCGTTGATCTTTAGGAACACTGTGTAACCTGGAATGAGGTACAACTGGAGTTGAAACTGACTTTGCATCCATCATTCCAAAAGTTTTCAAAACCTTTTCCAAATAGTTTTCCTGTGATAGGATTAGAGTACCCTTCTGTCTGTCTCTGATGATGTCCATGCCAGTATCTTGGAAGTTTTTCCTAAATCCTTCATTTCAAACTCGCTACTTAGACTGTCTTTTAGATTCCTCATAACAACTTGATTTCTTGATGCAATGAGCATGTCATCCACATAAAGAAGTAGGTATACAGCCTTGTCTGTATTTACATCTTTCATGTAGACACATGAATCGTAGTCACTTCTGTGAAACTTCTAGGATTTCATGAACGTGTCAAATCTCAAGTTCCACTGTCTAGATGACTGCTTTAATCCGTATAAGGATTTCTTTAGGAGATAAACCTTATTGTCATCCCCTTTGTTTATAAAACCTTCAGGTTGCCTCATTAGAATTCGTTCCTCTAGTTTTCCATGTAGAAAAGCTGTTTTAACATCCATCTTCTCTAGCTCATAATCCAGATTAACCACCAAGGATAGCATGATCCGGATTGAAACGTGTTTGACTATTGGAGAGAAAATCTAATTGTAGTCAATGCCTTCTTTATGTGTGAATCCTTGAGCAACCAGTCTAACCTTATACCTTTGATCTTCTACTCTAGGAATGCCACCAAGGATAGCATGATCCGGATTGAAACGTGTTTGACTATTGGAGAGAAAATCTAATTGTAGTCAATGCATTCTTTCTGTGTGAATCCTTGAGCAACCAGTCTAACCTTATACCTTTGATCTTCTACTCTAGGAATGCATGCCTTAAATTTAAATATCCATTTGCACCCAACCAATTTAGCATTAGGAGGACATGAGTTCCCAAGTACCATTCTTCCAGAGAGAAACCATTTCCTCTTTAGCAGCTGCAGCCCATAGTTTCTTCTCCATACTGTTCATGGCTTCTGTATAGGATTTAGGTTCCATAACCTCAATATCATCAGCTGCTGATAGAGCATAAGCAACATAATGTGCATCATCAAACCTAGATGGCTTCTTCCTGTCTTTTCTAGCAACCCTGTCTCTGGCTAGAACATACTAATTTGTACTCGGCTCATAGTCATCCTCAGAATCTGACCCATACTGTTTTGAACTGCCTGTACCTGGTTCCCAGTCTGATCCCTGATCATGATCCTCACTTTGTGGACTAGTTGGTTCTGAACTTTCTTCACCTCTGTCTGATGACTTTGCGTCTGATGTAGATGGTGAAGGACCCCTTATAAGCTTGTCACTGAAAGACACTTTTCTCTTAGGACTGTCCTTAGAAACTTTACCTGAGTTTGCAACCTCTGGTGTAGTTTCTGTATACGTTGTTAGTGTGTCTTTGTAGAGCTCTTGCTCATGAAAAACAACACTTCTACTTACAGTAGTCTTACCTTCTTCGATAAACCTTACTTTATACCCTTTAGTCCCTCTAGGATATCCGATGAATATACCTTTTTCAGATATTGGACTTGTTTTGTCCTGTATAGTGTGAACATAGGCAGAACACCCAAAACTTCTGATGTGTGACAGATCACACTTCTTACTAGTTCAAACCTCTTTATGTACCTTAAACTCAATAGACGAATTAGGTGACTTGTTAATCAAGTAGACAGCAGTAGAAGTAGCTTCAGCCCAGAATTCCTTTCCTAAACCAGTCTCAGCCAACATACTTCTGACCTTATCCATGATAGTCCTATTCAACATCTCTGCAACCCCATTTTGTTGAGGGGTGTAGGAACAAGTTCTATGCCTTTTGATACCAGAAGCTTTACATAACTTATCAAACTGGTTATTGCAGAACTCCAGCCCATTATCGGTACGTAGACACTTTATCTTCTTTCATGTTTGTGTTTCTACTGAGTTCTTCCATACTCTGAACTTATCAAATGCTCCATCTTTTGTTGGCAGGAAGTAGACCCAGGCTTTCTTGGAGTAGTCATCAATGAAGTTAATGAAGTACCTGCTACCACTCACACTTTCTGGATTTGAAGGAGAGCCCCAGAGATCATAGTGGATGTACTCCAAAACATCATTGGTGATGTGTTTGCCTACAAGAAAGCTCAATCTATGAGACTTGCCAAACACGCAGCTGTCATAAAAGCTAAGTCCTTCTAACTTCACTTTTGTCAAATGACCTTGATTTTTCAATATAGTCATCTGTTTTGAGCTCATATGACCTAACCTTGAGTGCCATATATTAGCATCACTCTCATCTATGTTAATTGCATTAGCTTCTGCTTTAATTACTTTAGCTTGTAGGAAATAGAGGTCATTCCTCCATTTTGCAGAAAACACCTTTTTCTTATCCTTGTAATATTGTTGTATGCTATCACTACCTTCATACGTGACACCACTTTGATCCAACATACCTACTGAGATTAGACTCTTGTCAAAAGCAGGAACATATCTGACATCATTTAGTATTACCTCAGTATTATCAGGATTTATTATTCTGATCTTGCCCATTCCTTTTACTTGACTGATACTCTTGTTTGCCATTCTGGCCTTAGTTCCTTCAAACTCTTTCAGGTCATACAGGATGTCTTTGTCTAGTGTCATGTGGAAGGTACATCCGGAGTCCAGTATCCATTCCCATGAAGACGGTTCAGTACTTACAGTGAGTACCATAGGTTTAGGTAACTCAAACACAACATTTACTGAGTCTTCTGAGCTTGTTTTTCCTTTGCTAGGACATTCCCTCTTCCAATGACCCTCTTTTCCACAGATAAAACAAGCTCCTTTGGTTCCCTTGTTGAACCTTGCTTTAGACTTTGATCTACCTCTAATGTTAGACCTGCCCCTGTACCCATTTTCTTTGCTTTGATTCTGTCTATTGTTTGACCTGCCTCTGGAATTCACAAACAGACTGTCTGCACTAGACAAACCTCGATGTAACTTTCCTTTTTGTTTCAATTTCATCTTCTTATCATAAGTTGCACTCGTCACTTCACTGACTGTTATTGTTTCCTTTCCAGTGCCATATTTCAAAGTGTGAACCAGAGGTTCAAAAGCATATGGTAAGCTGGACAGGAGCTGAATAGCTTGATCTTCTTCTGACACCTCCACTTTCAAGCTAACCAGGTCTGCAATTAGCTTTAAGAAGTTATCCACATTGTTTTCTATACATTTACTCTCATCCATCTTGAAACTTTCAAATCTCTGCTTGAGATATATTCTATTTGGCAGTGACTTGGTTTGATGTTCTGTTTCTAGGGCCTTCCACATACCCAAAGCAGTACTCTCTTTCATCACTTTTCGCAGAATACGATCACTCAAGCAAGTAGCAATCAAGTTTATGCACCTCAAGTCTTGTGCTTGTTTCTTTGGATCAACCACAGTTTCTCTAACTGCCAAAGAAGTCTCTCCAGCTTTGAGTACCTCCTTTATTGTAGTGATTGTCCAATCTTCACTTAACACGGTAAGTAAACCTTGTATTTCAAGCTGTTCCAGAAGCTTGAACTTCCATAACCCAAAATCACCAGAACCGTCAAATTTTTTCATCTCAAATCTTCCTGGAGTTGGATCCATTGTTGCTAATATGTTTCTTTTGTTATAACCTGCAGATTAACACATACAATAAAACCGAGAAGTAACGCAGTGGAATCTACCAAAGAGAAACAAGATAAAGATTAGTTCAGAGATAACCTGAGAACTAAGGTACTCGGATTCTCTTAGCTCTTTCTCCTGAAACTTGCCTTGATCTTATCTCCTTAAACAGGTTTTCCTTTTCGATTTGAGCCCTAACACTTTCTTATGCCAGATTTGACCTAGATGCAGTCAACGCAGTTGACTCTAACCTTGACTTGATGCGATCTACTTCTCCGATGAGATCTGATCACCGTAGTCTGTTTTTCGGTAAGATCTTCTCCTCCGATCACCTTCCCTAGCCTCCGTGAACGCTGCCTAGCGCTCTGATACCACTTGTGAGGTTTGTTTACTTGCGGAATAAGAAACCTAAGCTTGAATTCTCTTTTATGGCATGTAGATGATTCGATTTGTCCATAAAGGTAAAGAACACCAAGACTCGAGCTTCGGGCTTAGTGTCGTCCCTAACTCGCCGGTGAAATCTCACCGGAGCTCCACTAGTATCACGAAACAATAGGAGAAGTACAATCGCCTTATAACAATGGCGGTTTTGAACCTAGAGTTACAATCTAAGAAGAGAGAAGAGTAAATGATGAAAATGATTCATTAAGAACTTGATTGACCATCTTGATGTTTGTTATTGATGAGGTAACAACCTTATCTTCTTCTGTTATGGGCCTTATCTTCTGAATTCGTCTGGCCCATCCATCATTCTTCTATTTGGCTTGGTTTGTGACTCTGGGCCTCTAAGCCCACTTGTGTAATAGTCTCGGTCCATTAACCCACATACCAAATACCTCTCAGTTTTTTGTTATTTGGTTACAATAATATCAAAAAGATTGTTAGAATATCTACTCGTATTTCTAATAAATTTTCAGATATAATTATTATACTTTTAATATAGGGTTCAATTGGTAACCACAAGCGGTACAAGTTTTTCAACTGTAAGCTGAAGCGGTAAGCTTTATAGCATAGTGTAAAACTATATAAAAAAGTTGTACAAATAAAGTTGTATGATAAAGCAGAGTGTAATGATGTATAATAAAGCGGAGTGTAATACTTGTTGATAAAGTTTTTGTATAGCTGGGGCGATTGGTAACCGAAAACGGTACAAGTTTTTCAGCTGTAAGATGGAGCAGTAAGTTTTATAGCATAGTGTAAAGCTGTATAAAAAAGTTGTACAAATAAAGGCTCAGAATGGTAACGGTCTTAATAATCGTATAGCCACTTTACAATTTGTAACATTTAAGACGGTACCAATCACAAAAGTTATACCAAAAAATTCATCAGCAGTATTACACTCAGCTTTTCCTTACAACTACTTTGTACAGCTTTGCACTATGCATACAACTCGAGCTAATAGCTTATCGCTCCAACTTATAGCTAAAATACTTGTACAGCTTTCGGTTACCAATCGGACAATGTTGATAAAGTTTTTATATAGCTTTCATGATTGGTAAAATCTAAAGCGTTACAGATTATAAAGTAACGGTACATTTATTAAGTGTGTTACCAATCTAAGCCGTAGTTTTGCTGACGAAACAACTTTGATTGACTTATAATTCAGTTCTCAAATATTTTGGTTTCAAAACTATTCAAGGAAAATAACTAGAGTGCATAATCAGAAAATGAATAAGTCATATTATCCATCTTTTGGCTGAGAGAATCTTTATTTGGCAAGAGACCTCTAGTAACTAAAATAGTATATTGATTATCTCAAGAAACCTCTGGCAAAATCTATCAGTTCAACATTTTAAATCGAATAATCTATTTTGACCCTTTACGATATACTGATTATCTTATCTAAAGTTATAAACACCATAAGAAACTCTGACCTCTTGTATTTTTGGCGGGTATATAATCTTTACTTATTTATCTTCAAGGGCAATTTAGTCTTTCCAGAAACCAATTTTTTACCTTTTCTGTTACTCGAACCTCTCTCTCTCTCTTTTGATGTTTTGTGTGGATGAGAGACGAGAACGCTCTACTTTCTCCCTTTCTCTCTCTCTCTCTATGTCTTCCTCCATTCCCATTTCCTCCATAATCGGAGGAAGAAGACGATTCCGGAGAGGAGGTGATACGATGGGATTCTCCGTCGGAAAATCTCTAGAGTGAGAATCATGGATTTTGATTCCAGAGTTGCCATTTCTCGGGAAGCCACTTCTCTTTCCCATTTGCTAAATCAAAGTACGACCCTTTTTTGTTTCCCCTGTCTCTCAATGTGTTCTGATTTCAATCTTAAAATTTGATTTTTGTGTTGGGTTTTGATGCAATGTTGCAAATGAACAGATGAAATAATTGGTGGTGTTGGGTTGTACCCGGAGAGACCTGGAGAACCAGATTGTTCTTATTACATAAGGACTGGTCTTTGTAGGTTTGGCTCTACTTGTCGTTTCAATCATCCTCGTGATCGTAAACTGGTAACGATTCTGTTTTGTGTTTGAGTGGGGTTTTTATTACAGCCATTAGTTGTCTTATCGCTTTGTTTCTTTTTGACTCAAAGTTGGTAGCTTTTGGGATTAGTAGTTGATGAATAATCAATCTTATGTTCAATCGTCTAGGTTATAGCAACGGCAAGGATTAGAGGAGAATACCCTGAAAGAATTGATCAGCCTGATTGCCAGGTAACAGAGTTATGCTTCTTTCTATTATAAGGTCATGTCTTTGTTTATCATATGATTAGCTTATTGAATTTTGAGTACTATTTTCTCCGTCTCTAAACATTCTTTTGTGATGTATGTGCAGTTTTATCTTAAGACAGGAACTTGCAAATTCGGAGTGACTTGCAAGTTCCATCATCCTAGGAACAATGCTGATATTGCTGGAAGTGTATCAGTTAATGCCTTAGGCTATCCTCTACGTCCGGTATGTGTACCTTTTAACACTCTAATCTCATCACTACTACTTTGTAAGAGTTTCCTTTGATATGATGATTTTGTTTCGCAGGAGGAAGATGATTGCTCGTACTTTTTGAGAACTGGACATTGTAAATTTGGGGGAACTTGTAAATTCAACCACCCTCAGAGTCAATCAAGCAACTTGATGGTTTCTCTTAGTGGCTCTCCTGTTTACTCTGCTCTTCAATCTCCAACTGGTCAACAGTCTTATACTTGGTCTAGAGCATCTTTTGTTGCAAACACTCCTCGTTTCGCGTCTTTAATTCTACCTCAAGGTGGTGGTGTATCAGTTCAAGGATGGAATGCTTATAACGTAAGTCTTTTCCAATCGCTATTATCCATCAAATGAAGAACTTGTTATGATTTGGTTGAGACCTTGTTTTTTCTCAGGGCCAGCTCGGTTCGCTTTCTCCATCTGGAAGTGATCAGAACTACAGAAACCAACAACAGAATGATGCAAAGGAGTCTTCAGTATCTCAAGGAGCTCTCTTCTCGTCCCGGTTTCATTCAGGAAACTCTGTTCCGCTCGGGTACTATGCATCATTAGCAAGAGAGGATTTGTTCCCGGAAAGACCAGGCCAACCTGAATGTCAGTTCTACATGAAGACAGGAGATTGCAAATTTGGAACCGTCTGCAAATTTCATCATCCTAGAGACAGACAAGCTCCTGCTCCTGACTGTGTCTTAAGCCCCGTTGACCTCCCTTTACGCCCGGTAAGCTAACAAAACAGTCCTGATTCTTTCTTATTTGTTTGGTAAATTGTTGTTGTTGTTGTTGTTGTTGTTTTTTCCGAGCAGGGAGAGCCATTGTGCGTATTCTATTCGCGGTATGGGATCTGTAAGTTTGGTCCAAGCTGTAAATTTGATCACCCGATGCGAGTTTTCACTTACAAAAACAATGCATCTCCTTCTTCATCTTCTTCTTCACTGCATCAAGAGACCATCACCACACAGCTCAGGAATTTGCTTGTCTCCTCTTCTGTGGAAGCAACACCTACAACACTCCCTTCTGTTTCTGAAACAACTTCTGTTAAAGACACAATTGTTGATGCACAAAATTGAAAAAGCTTTTTGCTGGTCCCAACCTGTCCTCCTAAACAATCTTTGAACATTTATTTTTCATTTGTTGATTGTTTATTATCTCTCAACCAATCTATTGTACAGAGGTGATACTGAAGTAATCTGATTCACCTTTTGTTGTAATTTTTCTATTGGCAAATCACTTGAAACTAAATCCAAAAAAAAAGTAAAAGCAACATGAATTACTATCTCCTTTATATAAAATAAAAGGGAAAAAATTTCTCGCTTCTAAGCTATGCCACATGAGCAAAAAATCTGAATATCCTCATCCTATCAAATTGACACGTCAGCCTCTCATTACATACAATATTTTCGTTTTCATAAACACATTATACAAATGAGCCCAATTACAAGTTTTCATATACAAGTCCATCCAAAAAGTCCAGATAGAAAAGACCGAATCATCTTTTCCCCTTTCTGCTTCACGTCTCCGCTATCATAAATGTCGCCATACAATTCCTAACTCACCGTTACGGATACAGTGACCACAAACCACGATTCAACTCCCTTTCAACACAACTTTTAACTTAATTCAATTCAGTAATTCCAAATCTCTTCACCTTCTGTCACTGTTAACACTTGAATTGAAGACTACATACCGTAGTAATGGCTCCACGATTGCCACGAGCACTCCATCTTCTATAATCACATCGGATTCAGCCACAACAAACACCTAAAACATTCTTTCTCTGCCCCATCTCCTGAGAAATCTATGGCCTCCACAAACTCCAAAGCTCTCGCCGAATTCAACACCACGTGTCTACCAACGATGTTGAATCAGGATTCTATGAGGCGCAAAATCCAACTAAAGGCGGCATACTCATCTGCCTCGACTTATCAAGGCACTCCTTAAGAGTAACTCCATCTACATGCCACCAACTTCTACACTACCATGTGCTGCACCGACCTTACAACCTTGATTGAACTCAACCAACCAGCCTACTCTATTCACGTCTAGAGATTCAGGTTCCATTCATTACCAGAGTTTGAGGCGAACACAGATAAAAGAGGAGATCTTTAAGGTTAGTACCTCAAATACGAATAGAAAAATAGTAATAGTTAGCATCTATCTTTAATTTCTCAAAATATGCAGATGTCATCGGTCACCACAAACTCATCAACGGCCAAAACCTGCACTAGCGTCCTAGACTAAACAACGACTCATAAAATAGTGACGGAAAGAAAGACCGAGTATCAATCCACCTCCAACTTAGAGTAAGCAACTTTCTTAATTTTCTCCCCTGTTCCTTCCAAATATTTCAAACTAACACAATCTCTAAATTATTTTAACAGAGAGGCCTAATTGTGAACATGTATGTACCTTTGGAAAAACTCTGCATCAAAGATCATAAAGAAATTTCAGCCAAGCACAGGGACTCCTACAATGCTTTTGGTCATCACAGTCAACCGTAAGAGAAATGGAGGTCAGATCAACCCTATTTTATATACATACCATTCCCAATAGCCAACTAACTATGTCACTAAAATGTTCCAGCGAAAGTATCCCTCAGCTCCAAGTCTTGTTTGACGGTTTTCTTTGATTCAGATGTTGTACCAAACAAGGAATACCTAACTTGGTATGTCACACATTCCTAAAGCTTTAATGTTCATTTGAAGCATAAATTGTTTATTACGCATACTAACATGTTTTTTACCTGAAACATGTTTCAGGCTCGGCGATAATGCAACCAGTTTGGTCACTGTCAACACTTCCCAGGTGACAAAGCTGGAAACACTCACCATTGCAAAAATCCGCCCAGGTAACTCGAAATCCCACTAACAAACATTTGTATGTTAAATAATGTATGCATTCTCATACCATAACATGTGTCACACAACTTATGCGCTACCAGGCAGACAATCATAGTTTCGAAGATTGTGGAAGAAGCAGAAAATCTCCAGCCCACATCAGAAAATGTCATTGTGGATATCCTTGATGAAAAGCTCGAACATAAGCTGGCAGCTGGTGATAACAACACAAGTAAGATGAACAAAAACACAGCAGCTGTAATAAATCACCTGATGGTAATAACATGTGTGAGTGTGAGGCAATTATTATGGTTGTAGAGACTAAAACAACCGGGTCTGGCAACAAGACTAATACAACCGTTGATGAGGGAAGTACAAGTGAGACTGAGAAAAACATGAAGACCACCGCTGAAGCAGATTAGCAGGAACAGTAATAAGATTGATGGTGGAGAGACAAAAATAAAACATGCACATGGCAATCCTTAGTCACCTTTGCATCTACATCTAAGAAAGCAAAAAAAAAGTTTTTATGTTGTATTTCCCATTTCTAATTCCAAATTTCCTTCCAATATGTTATCTATAGTTTATCTCCTCATCCAGTTGTTAATCTATTTCATTGTTGTTTCAATTACAATATATCTCTGAACTTATAGATGCATGGACCTTCGAACAGAAATTTAAAACCAAACATAACAAACTCCAAATCAAAAACAACATACTTAACCAAATCACCAGAAACATTAAAGAAACAAAATAACATTAAAGAAACAAAATAACAAGACAAAAACCCCAAATCAAGAACCCAAATTTCACATGCAACAGAAATGTACAAAATCTATCAAAACAGGTTCGATTGGAACCCACACCATATACTTACCAGTATTCAAATGGAATCTAAAAGCACCGCCATTCATCACGGGATGACGTATTTACAAAGATGAAAGAACAACAACTAAATTAACATTTTACAAAAAAAAAAAATCTTCAAAAATGGCGTGGAGAAAAAACGAGACAGGAAAAAAAGAGTCAACCCGTAAACCAATAAACTTTTCTCCTCTATCCAACCTCAACAAACTAATCTATAAAGCCCAGTTAGCCAAAATAAAAATGAAAGGCCCACCCAAAATACACGAACAAATATTGATAACAATAACTACAAAAAAATAGTTAGATTAAAACATGAGAATCATAAATAAATAAAACAACCAAAACAAGTACACATAAATTAAAATCTCCGTAAATCAATAACACAAAAGGTAAGAAATAAAAAGATATTCTTAATTTATGTTAATATTATAAACAAATTTAAATATCTTTAAAATACAAAAACTGAAAAATTCAAAATTCTAATCTTCTATGAAAAAAAACATTAAAAAAACAGATTATAATATTTAGCATGTATTATAAAAAATTATCAAATCATGAAGAACCTTCAAAATTTCATTCAACAAATATACAAATATAAATTATTTACATAAAAATAAAAACAATTAACGGTTCAAAAAGAGAATAACTCAAAGATAAAAATTTAGTATTTCACCATAAAACCCGCCCGTAGGGCGGGGAAGCCCCTAATTTTCACTACTAAAAGCTTAGAAATCTTGGAAACCTCTTTAGTACAGGGTTGTAACCTCTTTGGCGGGAAAGAAGGAAAAAGACGGGAAAGAAGGAAAAAAAAACTAATCAAGAGGCCGTATAAAGTTAATGGGCTTTAAAAGTATAAACCCACACAAGCCCAAAAAATAAACAATTACTAAAAACCAAAAACAAAAAAACTTAGCTACTTGCACATGTAGCGCGTTGATTACACGCAATAAATATCTATGGGCAAAAATACTTGGACCCGATACCGGAACATGTACCCTACTAAAAGTGGAGAACTTACCCTAAAAGTTTTACTCCAATCCAAACAGATTAGGCTATTCGATCCTCTGTTCTTCTAAAACGCGTCAGAACTGTCTTCATCTCATTCTTTTTTACAAACACCAAAACGAATCATTTTCTCTTATCTTTCAAGTTTTCAGTCTCTATCACGTTTTTCTGCACAAAAGGGAGGATGCTTCATCTTATAAACGAGCCATAGGGTTCCCTTAACCCAAACCAGCCAAACCGAACAATTAAAATTAAACCATTCGGTCCAATTCAATTCTCTTTTCTAAGTTTTTGGTTCACGGAACATTTTGGGTATTTACATATAGACCCGACTCTGTACCCGAATGGACCCGAACATGTACCCAATTCGAAACCTAATTCTACTATGGATATATAAATTTTAGACCCGACAAAATCTATATTTGAATAGACCCGATCCGAACACGACCCGAACCCGTATACCCGTTTGCCGAGCCTATCTTTTTCCTCTCCGTTAATTGGGGGTTCCAAGCCACGTCGGTGGTTACTAACACATGGCCGATCTAAACAGCTGTTATCTGTTTATATCTGTTAAAAAATCTCAACTTTTTATTCCTCACAAATCCTAAATCTGATCGAAACTAAACGTTTTGGATATCCCACGAACAGTCTAACAAATATGTCACAAGATCATGTCGATACAGAGAAGAAATCCTACGCCGACGCGGCTTCTGTCGGTGGCGGTAGCGGTGGCGATGATGCCGGAGAAATCGTCAACGGAGGGAAGAAACCGATGAATGGTGGCATCAAAACAGAGTATACGGAGAAGAAGGAGGTGGAATTAGATGAGGATTTGAAGAGTCTTTACTCTTTGCTCTGTATTACGATCGGTTCGATTTTGTTTCCCGATTCGAAAACCGGTGATGCTTCGTCTTTGATTCAACGGATTAGAAACTCTGTTGCTGAGAATGGTCCTAAGCTTCGTGAAGCTTCTGGAAGAACAGGACATGAGATTCTTCTATGGACTCGTAAAGGCAGTTCTCTTCGTGCACTACTTGTCATCACTGTAAGCTGATTCTTGATTTTGGAACCTAAAGCATCTATCTTTGGATCTGTATTTATTGCTATTAGTGAAAAGTTTGGTACTTTAGTGAACCCATTTGTTGTTGATCTTTGTTTGTTGTTGTAGGTGGGAACAATAGTTCTTCTTACAACAATGGCTTTGCTTGTATTCACGCTCTTCTTTGTAGCTGCAACAGTTAATGCAATTATAGTATCTCTTCTGGTTTCACTTGCTATTGCTGGTGGCTTCTTGGCTCTCTTCTTTCTTTGCTTGACTGGTATTTACATTGGAGCTTTATCGGTTGCTGCATTCGTTATCTCTGCCGCTACAGTTTCAGCTGTTGTTTCCGTGTTGATAGCTTCAGGTTTATATACTCTCCTCTGATTCTGTTTTATGAATTCTTGAACTAGTTTCTTGGAACAAATTGCTTCCTTTTTCTAGAGCTCTTATGTATATGACCCTGATAAACTAATTTGGCATTGATCAGGTTGGATTGGGTTTTTCTATGTTGTGTGGTTGGGAACAAGAGGAAGCCTACGTTTAGCGAAGCAATCGGCTTCAGTGGTGGGATCAGCCCTTACAGGTAACATTTTCAGTCGTCATCAACACCAAGACAGGGAGGTAAACGTCGAATCATCCGACTAAGAATCCGTCTCTTTCGCCTTTTTAAAAAACCCTCTACCGAGTTTGTAGATATACCCCTAGTTTTGGTCGAGTGTTGTGTTTATGGAAGCTTGATTAAACATTATATCCTTGAGTTTGTTGTGAAGAAGCAGAACCAGAATAATCTCCTACAAAACCGATCTTGAATCGAATCTTGATTAATGTCTGCGTTTGGATTATGATTTGAGATGTGTGTATGCGTACGTTTGTGTTTTATGCACTTAAGAATGATTGATCAGTATACATATGAAATCTCTCTCTCTCTTTCTACAATTCACTGCAAAAACCCCAAAGATACATGAAAACCCTCTAACCCACCCAGAGGGTTTCCAACAAAAAAAAAATTCCAAACTTTCACCAAATTTGATGATCTTGAAATTATACAACTTATGATCAGACCAAAACCAACCTCCAAAAAACTAAAAACCCCAAAATAAGAACTCATACATTGATTATCCACTTTCATAATCAAATCATCAATGTAACTTGAGAAGAAGAACCACCAAATTTCTTCATTTTTGTAGTGATTCTCTTCTCTGCAAAAATCAACACTCCTGAGCAGCTTGTCTCTCTACGTATTCATCTTCTTTTACGCTAAGAGATTTCATCGGCATAGCGATAACTACTGCATACATGTTCTGAGTATATATATATATTCATCGAATCCAAAATAAGATCAAGAAAGTCATTTTTCGTGCCAATCTGGTCTGCCTAATGTGAACTCCAAACTTGGATTGTTACAACTAACATCTCCACACCTCTTTTCTTGATCGTTGGACCTTTGATCCTGCAAGTTCACTTTAATTAGGGTTTGTTTGCTTGATAATCACTTTAGTTATATTCTAAATTAAAGAAGAAAAAACAAAATCTATTTTGTATATATTGGTATACAAGAATTGTAAGAACCTGATCTTGAAGGCTGGATCTTTGAAGATGAGAGATCATTGATGTTGATGAAGTTCTCATCGTATCTATGTCGCTTGAACAGTGATTACTTAATGGCCATGTCTCTCTGTTAATATGATTAAGAAAAGAAAACCATAACAGATTAAGAAAAAAATCTTTATTCATGGATATTTTTAAACAGTATTCAAAATAATAAGACAAGTTGCATAAACAATATTTTGCAAGATTTGGCTACTGTGGTTAGCAAACAAAACAAAAAAAAAATTGGCTAATGTGTTACCATCCATTTTCAGACCCGTGTATTGCATATTGCTAGACAAACAAAAACCAAAAAAATTCCCATCAATTATATTTGGCTGAAATATAAAATTCTGCTAAATAAATCAGTTATAATGGATAATATTATATAGTTGTCTTTCTCTCAAAGTACCAAAAAAGGAAAATTCACTTGACTCACGAAAAAAAAAATAACCAGAAGAAAACATTTTTTCATCAGTTAAGTTCAGTTGATATACTAGAATATTTTTAGTCACAAAATACAATTTATACGTTTCTTTTTTATCCCACAATCTAGATGTAAATCATGTAACACATGCTCTTTTATTCTATATATATGACCTAACTTTTGCCCAAACAAATAACCTAAACCAAATATTAATCAGTTGAAAACCCTAAATCCTAAAACAATTCCATGGCATAGCAACCAAAACCACTACTTTAATTGGTTCACTCAAACTGAACATTATATAAACGGAAAATATTATCACAAAAACAATTGTTTCTGCCAAATGAATATAGATATATATGGGATAAACCAAATAGTGTTACATAAACTTGGTAAGAAGTAGGAGAAGTTAGGTTAGAGAACCCTAAACCCTATCTCAAATTTTGTCAATCTCACTTAAATTAGGGAAAATGAAATTCATGTTTATGTGTATATAGTATACGTGTCGTATGTGTGTGATGCATCATACATGCATGTATAAAATGATTAATTATAAATACGTAAACGTACCGTGAAGAGTTACTCCAACGAGGTTGTGTGGAAGGAAAGTCGATTTCTTGATGAAGAGAAGTATCATCAGATTGTGCCCTTTGATCTGTCGATGATTGATGATGAACTTCGTTTCCATTTATGCCCATTTCTTCTTCTCCTGACCCATCTGAAATCAATTTTAACTTTTTCTCAAGTTTCATCTCAATTATAACCCTTTGAGGGTTCGTATTTCAAATTTGACAATTATTGTAAGCTTTTGGTAAAAAGACAATACCGTGAAGAAAATGTTTTTCTTTTAACGTTTTTTCAGCTTTTGACTTAACTACAATCTTATACTCCATATGCTCGCAAAAATTAATTTTGAAAACTCGGAAATTGTGACAAATAATGCTAATAAGGTGAAGAAGAAAATAAGAGGATCATTTTTTCTGTAAAGGAAAATCTATAAAAAAGTAAAGAAGGGATATTACTTTTAGTTTGTCAACATTGATTTGGATATTATTTTCTAGTTTTTGAAAATATAATCTTTTAGTAGGTTTGTTTTACGTTTCAAAGAGAATATCAGTATTGGGGATGAATGTTTGGTTGGTTGGTTTGCTTTGAACATTGACCACTTGTATTAACTTTAGGGTTTCAATCAAAGAAGAAATAAAGCCTTGATCCTGACCAATATCTTAGGGTATGTTCTATAATTATTTTTGTGCAAAGGGGAACTGTAGAAATAGTGGAGCTAAATAGTATAAACAATTTCTGACCAAAAAAAAAAAAAATAGTATAAACAATATAAATAGTTATATGTTAAAATACAACTAAATATATATATATATATACAAATATAACGCTAATAACTATCCAAAAATGGAGTAATGATACAGATTCAAATTATAATACTATAAAACAAATTGCTTATAATCGATAAACTTATCATAACAATTATATTTCTTATCAACATTTTGCTGGCGAATCAATTAGCTTTATAATATTGACTCTATTTCTTACTCGTTTAAACGAATGCCATTTCTTTAGCATATATAAAGCTGAGAAAAAGCTGTATATACTAAAGAAATGTGAATATGCATAACATCATACATATGCACATATCGTGTATATATGTATATGTATATGAAATGTAAAGTCGGGTCGAGTTGTTTGGAAAGATATGTACCTGATGAAGCAGCAGGCTTGTTAGTGGTCTTAACAGTTCGATACATCTGCACAAAAATTAAAAGTCATGAGAGCTCCAAAACTAAATAATAGTAATGCATAAATCTGATTAGGGATAAACAAAAACCAAAATAAAACGGACAAAAGATCCCGATAAACTAAATAAATTATTTTGTATCAATGATACAGATGACAAAACTGGAGACATATATGCAGACACATATGAACTTTATATAATTAAATAAATAATATATACACACATTTGTGTGGTTTTCTGGGTATGTCTTGGAACTAGTGTTGTACATATTTAATTATTTATTGGTAATTTTAAGACCACGAGGTTGATGTCTGAAAGAAGGTTGAGTAATTGAAAGATTGTATTATTATCATTGAGTAATGATGACTACTTTTGTCCCCTCTTCCTAATTTATTTAAAAAATAAGAATCGTACTGAAAATAAAATTCTACCAGCTCAATCTATCAATTGTTTAATAATTCTGTGAAAGGTTTCAGTCTCTTAAAGCTATAACTACTCTCTCTTTTCTCTCTTTAAATTCATTCAACTGCTTCAATTTTCTTGGCAATTGTGCCATCTCTTCAAAGAAATGACCAGATTTAAAGCAAAGACAAAACAAGAAAATAAAAACAAAACATTAGAATGGGATCACAAGCTTTAAAGACTTAACACTATTCATTGCTCTGATGATATATATATATGTACTCAAAAATATTGTTTCTTGATTGAGCTAGCTGTTTGTTTTCGTGCAAGGCAAAGGAGAAGAGAGAGAGAGAGAGATATGATGGTGATGAAAACTATGAAATATCCCTAATTGGAGAATCTTGATAGGTAAAGAACTAACTTAATTAGACTCATGAGAGAGGAAAGGAATCAATAAGAAGATGAAAGACAAACCAAAATTAACAAAAACAAAAAGAAGTTTGATTCTTTCATGTTTATAAACACAAAAATACGTTTGGTGGTTTAAATTAATTTCAAGTAGAGTGTAGATTTTACCTGCAAATGGCTCTTCACATGAGCTAAAGTTAAGTCTTTTACATCCATGAGCTCAAGAACTGACTTTGGAGTTGCTCCTATAACCAAAACAACAAGAAAAGATTCACAATTTGAGAAAAAAAGAAAGATCTTTAGAATGGGATTATGATATAAATGTGTGTGTTTATAAATGTATACTTTCATGGCCGCCTAGAAGCTCGACCGCGTGGACGAACCGAGCATGGAGGCTACTTGTCCACCGCATCCTCGGAGCTCTCATGCTCCTCTTTGTTGGCATCTTAGGCAAGAATCTTGATCTGATCATTCCATGATGATGATGATGATGATTATGGTTATGATGATGATGAGGAGATGAAGAATCTGAAGATCCCACAACTCCATAATGAGTATGTTGATGATGATGATGCAAAGGAACACCTTTAAGCCTAGGGGAAGTTTGTAATGATCGGTGGTAAGCATTGTTATAGCCTGAAGATGAGTTTAAGATAGAGATTTGATCCAAGTCTCCTCCTCCTCCAAGAGAAGGCAAGGCAGAAGAAGGAGATGTTTGTTGGTGGAAAG
This sequence comes from Arabis alpina, assembly GCA_900128785.1. Classification (NCBI taxonomy): domain Eukaryota; kingdom Viridiplantae; phylum Streptophyta; class Magnoliopsida; order Brassicales; family Brassicaceae; genus Arabis; species Arabis alpina. Next base: position 12,913,240 of record LT669795.1, read on the forward strand.
GGAATGAACGGTTGTGATAGACGGGGATGCCTCTAATTGGACGGTGGAGATTACTAATCTCAGATTCATCGACTCTTCCACCATTAATGATTGGATTGTTGTAATGCTGTTGATAAAGAGGATTAAGGTTTCTTCGATCAGGACAATGGAAGATTCTTGCTGTTGGATTCAAACTAGGATGAGATAAGGAGAGTTCGAAGTTTGATGATCTGTTGATGAGATTATTGTTGTTGTTGTTGTCGTCGTGTTGGAATGATCTTCGAGAGGGGTCTTTAGTGGAAGTTTCATTGTGATGGTGATGATGATGATGAGGATGTTGAATATCAGGGAGACTTATGTGGAGAGATAGATCAGGGAGAGTAGTAGTAGTTGTGTTTGATTTTGGTTTCTCTAGAAAAACTCCTTCCATAGACATAATTATTATAATCAAACCTTAAAGAAACCTCTCTTGCTGCTTCTGATGATAGTGATGATGATGATGAGGATGATGATGGGTGATGACTTTTTGTTTTGTTTGTTTGTTCTCTTGAGGGTTTTGGCTTGAGAATTTAAAATGATTTTCTCTAAGGAAATAAAAAGAAGGATTCTTTGGGCAAAGAAGTCAAAAGGGTGTCTGAAAGATTTGGTGTTTTTATCTCTTTCTCTCTCTATATCTTGAAAAGAAAAGAGAAAGTGAGAGGGATGAAGTTAAAGAAGAGCTTTGAAGAGGAAGAAGAAGAAGAGAGAGAGAAGTTGAGTAGTAATGATCTTCTTGAAGAAACAAACATGCTCAAAGTAAAACGCAGAGAGAGAGAGATAAAGAAGGTGAAGAGAGAGAGAGAGAGAGAGGTATGTGTGTTGTGAAGCAAAGGCAAAAGAGAAAAAAGGAATAAAACTAAATCCAGGAAAATTAAAACAGGTAAGAGAGAGAGAGAGAGATATGAGTGTGGATGTACATGTATGTATGTGTGTATGTATGAGATGTTGTTCCTCGAGAGTATATCTTGGACAACGATAGTTGAAAGAGGGTAAGATTGTCATTCGGTATACCCCAAATATTGTAAGCTTTTTTATTTTGTTTTGGGATGATAATTTTAGTCTGTCTTTGTTCATCTTTCACCTAGTAAACCATATAAATATTGACACAAAAAGCTTATTTTAAAATGTTTTGCGGCCAGTGAAAAATTGCAAAAATATAAATTTTCAAAAATGTCACTCCTTCATTTTTAAAACTGTCACTAATTAAAAAATAAATTACAATCTTACAACTTAGAAAGGTTCTGACTCCTAACAAATCTTAAATCCTAACATATAAAATAGTTAACCGAAATCTAAATAATATTTTAAATAAATGATATTAAGAGGCATTTCACGAAAATTATCCTAAAACTAATAGATTTCATTCAAATAATTAGTAAGTCACTAATTTAATTTATTGATTTCTTATTGACTACATATTTTTTTAAACAACTACAGTATTTCAAACTGAAATATAAACTAATATTTTAAAATAATATGTAGAATGTCAGTATTTATCATTTAAAACATTTAACTGGTAATCATAATCAAAATTGCAGTTAAATGTTTAAATTTTTGCTTTTCTCATTCATTGTCAATCTTGTAACCATCATGGAATCATAAAATAGTTTGTTATTACTTTTTTTTTTTTTCAACTAGTTTGTTATTACGTATAAGAGCTTTTTTTACAACTAACATAATTAGAAAAAGAAAAGAAAATAACCAAATATGTTAATGTTTGAAATGTATTATAAGTTCATTAAAAACATGATGAATAAATTACTCAATGATTACACTCACCATAGAATTTAATCAAGTCTGGATCTGGAACCTTTTCATTATCAGGACAAAAAAATTATATGATTTTAATCAAAAAAAAGTTTAAATGTAAATTTTTGAATTTAAAATAGAATATTTTGACTGAAAAAAAAATCTAGACATTTTAAAAATGGGAAATTTGCACTAATAATAATTAAAAAATATAATTTACTAACTAACCATTTCATTCGAATTTAGTGGCCATTCTCTTTTCACATACCTCATTTTTACTTAGATTTTTAATTAACTTTTTTGTTTGGTAATTAGGAAAATTCATCCTTTAAAATTTTATAACTATTACTTATAAAAAAAATTATGAGTAATAAAATATTTTTTTATATAATATATAAAAATCTCTTATTTTAATATAAATATTCGAACGCTTTTCAATTTGAACTAAAAATAAATTAAATTTCCTTTTGTAATTTTAAAATAAATTGGGTCTTGGACTTATTATACTTTCAAATCTTCAAACGATATTATAATCAGAAAAAAAATCTAAATGAACACTTATTGTAAACTAAAAAAAAAGTATACAATGATCATATATATGATCATGAAGAATATAGTAATTAAAAATGTCACAGAAGGGTACAAGAGGAGAGAGAATAAAGGGTCGCTCTCTTCTGTCCTATCTAATCTATGGTCAAAGCAAAAGCCAAAGTTAAATAAATAAATAAAAAACAAGAAGGAAAAAACCAAACACAAAACATACTATAAAATAAAAATATTTATAAATTTAAAACTGAGTGCTTTGATTTTGGTACCCCGGAGACGACGGGATACATATGTTGAGAGAGAGAAAGAGACTGTTTTCTCTCTGACTCCTTTTTTTAATTTTCTCCCCCACTGTCTTCGCTTCTCACTTCACTCTCTCTTCACATCTTTTTAGTTCATTTATTTTAATTTCTTATTATACGGTTTTGGAATCAAACAAATTCAAGTCTCGGACCGTAGATCGTTCAACTATACCTAAAGAGATAAATATACATTAAATATCAGTACGTTATTGAGTTTATGAATAGCTTGTATATAGACTTTACCCCCCAAAAAAGAATAGCTCGTGTATACAGTTAGTTCACAGAGATATCTAGACTATAAAATCAATGGTTACTTGTTTGACTGATTTGTGAAGTCGATTAGAGCTAATTAAATCAACGTCATCTACCACTTTAACATTTTTAAACTGATACATATTATAAAAAATAAAAAAAACTGATACATATTATGAATCACTAGGAAACAAACATGCGCGTTGCCGCGCAGTTAAATAAAATTCAATAATCATTAACAAAAATGATAGAAGGCAAGAGGTGTTAGCTTATGAATATGTTACATGGACTGAAATCAATTTTTTATGACATCATGTTTTAGTTATAAATTATTTGGAAAAGGACGACTAATCTTAAGAATGTAAGTATTATTTATGAAGAATCCTTAGAACAACAAACAAAAACGATAAAAAGGTAATTAAAAATTGTAACCAAGTTCTGGTGTACTTTAAAATGGAAAAACTGTTTATTTGTCCACGAAAACTTTGTCATGCACATATATGGAACCCAATAATTTACCTATGCACCGATGCCCCTGAATTGAAAGTTAAATGTATATGTTTCCACCAAATCGAATTCGATCGGTTTGGTTCTTACTATTATCGGTATTACTGGTTTTGGGACCTAAACCAATACCAAACCATTTAAAACTAAATTAAACCAATACCAAACCACTTAAAATATTAAACCAAAATTAAGACACTAAACTCGTTTCAAGCAAAATTAAACCACAACCAAATCAACTCCTTTTTATGTTACAATGTTTCCAAGGGCTCACGAATTCACTCATTGATCTATCAACAAAATGGATTCTCGAGCATCTTCAAAATCCTTTTCTCCATCTCAGCTCGATCTTCTTCATCGCAAGTTTTTTTTATCAATTATTTTCATGGCGAAATACGAGCTCCGGTCATCTTCTTCTTCGTCTCCTCCGACGAGACCGCATAGGCAAGGTCGTGTTTCTGTCGGCGCCGGATCTCTGAGTATGAGAAATCAGAAGAACGGTGAGGTTTTGAGAGAGAGGAAGCTTTCTTCCTCTGGGATAATCGGCGGTGGCGCGTCGAAAGATAAGCGCAACTCTCTGTTCTTCTTATAATCGGCTAATTGGTCGTCTCTAAACTCATCTCACTATCGGATTCCCCTAACCTCGCCGGAAATCGAAGAAAAATTTGGAATTTAAAATCAAATCAACACAGAGATGCACCGGAATCTCATTGAATGGACATTGATTCGGGGATATTTTTGGAAGATTTATCGATCTGTAGAAAAGAAAATTAGGGTTTATGATTTGAGAAGAAGAAGTTGAGAGAAGAGATGTTTCCTGCTGGAACGAGATGATCTCTCGGTCTGATTCCTTCCCCAATCTTCTCTCGCCTTCCTTAACTCGTCACATTACCTTTAACAATCATCGTATTCGAATTCGTGTTTCTCAATTCGTAATTCTTTTTATGGGCTTTTGTTTGATTCTTTCAGATTGTAAATATAGAATCGTGACTCATAGTAAAAACATTTTCTGGGCTTTTGTTTGATTCTTTCTCGATCCGTGATAAAGAGATTTTTGAGATTAAGATCCAAGTTAAATGTTTTTTTCTTTTTGACGAATGTGGGTATAGATTCGAAGGTTGTAACTGAATGTCTGATTCCTTAGAATTTAAATTTGTTGATCGGGTCATAAACCAGTATTAACCGGTTTAAAAGGTTTACAATGGTTAAGCAATGATTTCAGAACAGTAAACCAAATAGTAAACCGTCGTTATGGGTAAATAAGCATAAAACTTCGATTTGGTGTAGATATATACATTTAATTTATAATCGAGGGAGATATACACATTTAACTTTTAACTCATGGACATTAGTGCAGAGGTAAATTATTGGGTTCCATATATGTATATGTCAAAGTTTTCGTGGGGAAATAGACAGTTTTTCCCTCTAAAATCAGCCTTTACCTTTTTTATTAGTTGGCTAAGGTAAGAAAACACGACACGAAAATATATGGAACATCAAGGTGTCACAAAAACTAAAACTCTTCATGTGGAAAGTGATGAGAGGCGCGTTACTAGTAGGAGAACAATTGGCCTCAAGAGGTATCATACATCAATCGCAGTGCGTGATATGTGGTGAACCAGAGACAATCTCACATCTTTTCCTCCACTGCCGGTTTGCCCAAAAGGCCTGGCTTCTAGCCCCCCTCAAAGACACAATCGACTCCCTCACCATACCGGATCTACTCCCATGTCTCAATATCTCCAAGCAGCTAGAGTGCCTCCCTCCTAGTGGAATCATATCGACCCCTCTTTTCCCGTGGATATGTTGGCGTCTCTGGTTGGTTAGAAACAATAAAATCTTCAGTGACAAACTTTTTACGGAACAAGAGACAATCACAAAAGCAATCCACGGTGCTAAGGAGTGGGAACATGCACAAACAACAACACCAAAGAAGAAAGAAAACGCAATGATACTGGAACCAGAATCGCTTATCGATATTTTCAGCTTCTCCGACGCGGCTTGGAAAGCAGAGACCAAGGAAGCTGGGCTAGGCTGGGTTATCGTCGCGCCCGATAAATCGATTGTGGCACAAGGATCAACAAAAACATATTAGATCGCATCTCCGCTGATGGCGATACGGGAACTCTTACATCAAGCGATAGATCGGACCGATACAGAACATCGCATCAGACTCAAAGCAGCTAATTGATCTCATCAATTCGCATAGCTACTACAAGGAAATCTATGGCATAATCCAAGATATCCTCTATCTCTCTTTAGAACTTAAAGTTTATTTTCGTTTCTCGCAACAACAATGCCATGGTCGATGGTATGGCCAAATCCGCATTGTACCGTGAACCGGATTATCCCGGCTCCGCTTTATTTCTGGTTTAATGATTAAAGTTCTATTTTGACCCAAAAAAAAAAAATCTAACCACTATTTGTAGTAGATTGATAGTTAGATGAAACAATACGTAAAAAAATATCTTTGATTAATTTTCAAAAAAAAATCCTTGATTAGTAGTTATAACTTCATTGGATTTTTAAATGTAGTCGAGCGTAAAGAGTGAACAACTAACACCAGATTGAGACAATTAGGCTATCAGTAATTTAAAATCGTGCAGTAAGTAATTGCACACAAACATTAACAGTTAACACCCATTGGAATATTACATGACACAAGCTAAAATAAACTTATAGATTTCATCAATTTCTCTATATGTTTATCTTCTTCTCCCACAACCGATTTGCTTCCATGACATGGCTAGTGAATTAATAGAGATTGAACTATTCAAATGTTGACCAAAATCATCCCATTTTACTCAAATGTCCACTCAATTCACAAAAATATTGAACGTAAGAAAGACATTCATACACAATAATTCAATTTTCTTTTGTTCTTCGGCTTTGCAAACATTTTTATCGACCATTTAAAACCAGTTGCTTCAACAAACACAATAAAGATCCACAATCAGAAATCACAAATTGCTAAAATGGCGGAAACTCTCATAATCTTCTTTCCCTCATTATTAAGACTTTCTATCGACCAAAACTCGAGAACATAATGATAGATTTGATGTTTATAAGAGATGTAAAAGAAAATATAGACCCTTGACTCAAAATCAAAAGTTGACGGTCCAATATTTCTGTTATAACCATTTTCTTAGACTATACTTATATTCGTTGGTTTAAAAAAAAGATTTGATGTTAAAAGGAATGATGACTCTATAACTCAAACTCAAATCCAAACTACCGGTTTAAGTGAATGTGCTAAGGTGCCTCGAGTCCATCTGGATAAATCATATTAACGATGAATAACTTTTTGTGCCTATCTATAAGCTAGTATATATGCTACTTCGTTGGCCACGAACCACAAAATGCTAAAACTTAAGATGTTGGAAAAGTAAGACACTTGTAGTCATAGAAAAAACAACGTTTCTCAAAAATCTCAAAATCTTATTTCTTTCGCTTTTCAGACTTTTTATCAACCAAAATTTAACCATCCAGTGGGGAAACAACAATGGATGTTTATGAATTTATAAAGAGAAGCAATACAATTTCTTCATTTACTTCGACACCAAATTTTTTACTATGTATTCGAGTCTAAAATTTAATAGCACATCATAACAAATAATAAGCACAAAGAACAAGCATATAAAAAACGAATTTTCTATTCTTTTTCTAGAACGCATAAACAAAAAGCAAAAGAGAGATAATGTTTGAGGTATTATTGCCATAATTGATTTATAGTAAGACTCAAACTCTTTTAGAGTTTTGTGTTTAAACTAACCTAAACTAATACTTTCAACTTAGTTGCACGAACTACAAAACCTATCAACACATTGTATATCTGCAAGCTTGTAGATATCTCTTCCATTTCAATTGTGGGCAGGGTATATTGTAGGACCAAAATTATGGAGCACTACGAATCAGTGATAAACTACGATAAGAAAGACGTTTAAGGGAAGAAGAGAGTTGCGGAGGCGAGACGAATCTCTTTCCTTAACCCTTTGAATCACCCGTAGTGCGACGAGATGACTGATTCAAGGATCCCAGGATACAACCACAAAACAACCGTATTTGCAATCACTCAAATCACGGCTCTAACGAACTTAACACTACGATACTCTCAAGACACAAAACTTACTTTTGGAGAGATTGCTGGATAGTTTTTCTTTTGGATTTTCGTTTCTGAGTTAATGGAATGAGAATCACAAAGGTCTTATTTATAACCTAAGAAGTGAGTCTGAATTCTCAAACGTTTGTAACGTTTTTAGGAATTAAGAGCTGAAATAATGGGTGAGTTTATGGTCAAACTTAATGCACATGGCATCTTTGGCCAGATTTTTAATTGAATGAAAAATTCAAAAATAAAGTTCAAAACTGATGCGGATCAAAGACCACGAGACCTAAGTGTCAAATAAAGACCACGACCACGCCCACGCCCACGCCCATTCCCGGTTAAATTCGGTTCAGTCCGGGTTGGCTCGCGTGAGTTTATCTCCACCCAAGCTCCATGTTTTTAAACTAAAACATGAGCTTCCTCTCTTATATACTAGAGGAATATTTTACACATAACAGATGTGGGATAAGTTTATACATATCCCTTTTATTTACTCCAGTTTTTATTTAGCCCACAGGCTTAAAACCCATTTCTCTTCACCACTCAACATATTTTTTTAATAAGGCCCAAAGGCCTTATATTAAAAAAAAACGTTCCAACATATATTACTAACACTTGTAACGAAACCTAAATGTGATCATACACACACTGAAGTTGAAAACAAAGTAAATCGATAAAATATCAACGGAACTTCTCGATAATAAAAAAGTGTCTCAGATATTGATGGAGTATAATTGCCAGAGAATCTGAAACAAGCATGTTTAGACATAAAACATCTTTCCAGTCAAAATCAGAGGCTAAGAATAATGCCTTGCAAGATGGAGAGAAATATCAGCAAATGATAGACTAAAATAGATTATTATGTAGACGGCATCACTTTTTATTTCAAACAAATGAAGCTCTTAACCCAAGCAAAATGAAACCGGCTCAATTAATCTATAGGCTTTTTTGATCTATCAACGAAATAACCTTTTTTCTTCTTAACAATTCTGAAATTTCAAAAGAATATTTTGATCTCACATTAAGAAAAGATCGTCTGATTATAAGACTACACCATAATTGACCGATCCAGTGAGGCACATGTGAGATTAATATTTCTATAACTGGTTATGTTCACTATAATTTTGATCCCTAATCTGAAACTTTATAAAAAACCAAAGTTTAAAATTGATTTGGAAATACAACCAATAAAACATGATTAATTGATCACGATGGGTGCAGTGAATTTTTCCAGAAGAAGAACAACGTACGTTTAAGAAATTGAACAGATGCACAGTTTGACAAAAGAGATATGACGATTGAACATGAACGAGACGATTGACAAAGAAAACCTTTCGTTTCTATTGGTATAATCATGTGACTCTGAACCATCGGATGAGCATTCTCATCCCTAATTAGAAATCTTCCAAATATAGGATTTTGATCCTATTTCTAATATAAAACATGATTAACTTATATCCACGAGATATGGGTTTCCTAATCCTTATATAAAATATTAACTTTTCTATCCCAAACATTAATCAATGAAAGGATGGCAAACATGTGGATCAGGAAGAGTAGGTCGAACTTTACGCCAGAGAAAAGAAAAGCGATGAGAGATTATGCGGCGAAGTTGAACAGACATGAAGGATTAAAGAAAAATTAGAGGAGGATTAAGACTTTATGCGAAAAGATTCGTGTTTTTGGTTATCTTCATTAAAAGATAAATCAACCAAAAACAAAAAAAACCCTTAATTGATCTTAATCGGAACCAAATTCAACCGATTCCTAACTGATTCCTATTGACGAACATAAACTTGAAGTGGAAAGTCTGGGGAGAGGGTATTATGTACTCTCGATATGGCATATGGGTGTGTGTTGACGAACCAAGGTGTTTTTACAAAAAAACATTCCCGATACGGTTCTATTAAGAAAGACGTCAGCAAAACAGTTTTTTTTAATAAGCAGATTTTCACCATCCGTTAAGAAACAAATAATTAATATCATCTATTAGATTCAGTTTTTTTTCCTACAAAAAAATGATGACGTCATTTTTGCAAAAAGTAGTTTTGCTATTATAGATAGATGGTTTTACTTTTTTATATCTTCTACTTTTTAATTATGTCGATTTTTATGCATTCTCTTGTTTGCATTATTTTTATACATGATATATTTACATTCACATTCTTCTCAACATTTTTATTTGTCTTTCCGTGTTCTTATACTATAATTTTACTAAATAATATCGATTTTACCCCATTACATGGAGCTTGTTACATCTTCTCCCACTTTTAAATGGAATATATACTGTCTTTTGCCTTACAAAGGTAGGAAAAAAAGTGTTGTCTTACAAAGTGTACCTTTCTCTTCAAATGCCTATTATAATACATGCGTTATACACATAGTTACATATACACATGCAAACATACAATACAAGGCGTTCCGTATGTATTATGTATATGTACATATACCATGTGACACACAATAACTAAATCTATTATTTTAATGTATAATTATTTGAAAATATACATACAGACCTCAGAAAATATTCAGCCACAAAGTATCTTTTGTTTGTTTCCTTGAGTAAACGAAAACAAGTAAACCCTTAAGAACCTAAAGATTTGCTTCTAATTCCCTTTACATTCTCCCAAATATTCCTTCTCAATTTAATAAACTTTTAAAATATTTCTTTGAATTGTCTTCTAAGAAAGAATTAACAATTATCTCCTCACATGATCATCAATACATATTCCTCCCTTCTTTATGTTGACCATCTCAATAGGTCATAAATGCATGACATAACAAATAATAATTAATTGTAAAATTCACCAAAATGAAAATGAATGAGGTTTCCTGAGTTGATTATACTATTATTTTTTCTTACAAGAATAAAACTTAGATATGAAAAATGAAGCTTGTAAGCAGTATGTTTGCAATTTATAATTTTTCTGTAAGCTAAATAAGATACTATTAAAATTTGACATTTCAAACAAACAATTATTTCACATTTCAAAATATTTAATGAAGAGAAATTTTGCCAAATGACACAATCCAAATGACCCATTACACAAATGATACATTTGAATTACCTTTTGAAAAATGACATATTTTGAAATTTCATTTGTTCAAAATATCATTTACATTTGGGTTAACTTTGTTGTATTAGGGCTTAGTTTTTAGGGTTTGTTAGGGTCATAACCTTTTCAAAAGTTTAAAATTCTATGTTTTAAGGCTTTTTAATATAATTTGAGTCATTTTTGAAAATAAACAATTGGTTGTGTTATTTTTGCAAAAAAATAATTCATGTGTGTCATTTTTGAAATTCTCCATTTAAAGAATCTAGAAACCAGGGTACACTATTTGTTATCTTTATTTGATAGAAAATTAAGTTCACTAATTTTTAATATCGTAGATTTTAAACCTAGAAATTTTTATTTTACATCTCTGAACGAGCTATTTTTTGTCTGTTAACGAGCTACATTTATGCTTAAGATTTGGTTTCTTTAAAACCCCTAAGCTCACCCAAAGGATTACCATTAATTAGTTAACGACGAGGTTTAAAAATTCGCATATTTAAGTGATCCATTAATTCCTATATTGGGAACTAAACCCTTTTCTGTTTAGTTAATTAAAGGAACATTGAAACTAGAGAGCAACGAAGCTTGATTTTGGCTTAGTTATTAACGTTTTATGGGATTCTGTGCCCCATTAATTTCTCGAAGGACATAAGCTTTCCTTTTGCTCTTATGTTTTATTCTTTGCTTTATAAAAAACCAATGTGTAGAAAAATCCAAAAGTTATTCAATTTAGGCAGCGGATAAATATGAATAACCAGTAAAAAAAATACGGAAAAAATGTTTTGAATGGCTATGAGCCTATGACAGTTAAAATAGTGCGGATCCTACCATATACTCCCTCTGTTCTTTTTATTTAATGTTTAAAGTTTTTACACACAAACTAAGAAATCAATTAATTTTCTATTTTTTCAAAACAAAACATGTTTTATCATCCATTTTTAAAAAATCAACCAATAGAAAAATAATCTGCATAATTTAAACAGTCAAAAACTCATAATCACAATTAATTTTACATAGAAAATTGAAAAAATCAATCAAAACAAAACAGAAAAATCACTTTAAAACATCAAATACTCCCTCCGTTCTTATTTGTTTGATGTTTTGGATTTTTTACGCATATTAAGAAAACACATTAATACTTAGTTATAAATGTCTTATTTTTTACACTAAATAATTTTCCATAAGTTTTGACCAATAGTAAATCAGTAAAGTCAATTAATATATGTTGAACTTTACAATTCATCATTATGATTATATTAAAAATGCATAGAAAATGAAAAATCAATCTTTTACAAACAATTTTTTTTCTAGAACATCAAACAAATAAGAACGGAGGGAGTATAAAATAACGGAGGGAGTAATACTATAATTGGTGCAGTAAAGGTAATGGTTAAGAAAGACATGTTTTTTATCTTTAGTTTTTTTTTTGGTGCTATATTTAGTTAAACAAGTGTGTGTAAACGGTTTCTAGAAAAAGACTTTTTTATGATCAAAACCTTAGAACTTTACAAAATTATTCAAGACAAAAATAGAACCGTGCGACTTGTAGACTCGCTTTACTAGTGGTGGCAGTGTTGTAAAACGCGGCCTAGGCGGGTGCCTAGGCGGCGCCTGGATGCTACGTGGATGTCTGGCGCCACGATTTTATATTATACGGTCATTTATGCGCTTCTTAAAAATACGGATACTTATGCGGTTTAGGCGGACGTTTACGCGGTGTAGGCGGACGTTTATGCGGCCTACGCGGATGCCTAGGCGGTCATATAGAAAAATAAAATAAAATATTTTTTTTATCATATCGTATACTAAAAAAATTTATAAGCAATATTAAACTTATTAGTTAAATTCATTTAAAACATAAGTTTAGAAATTATATATTTATCAATATATATATTTTATGGTTTTTGAAATTATATTTTGAGATTATATGTATATTAAAAATTAGATGTTTTTCATTTAAATTTTATTTGAGATTATATTTAACTCTTTCATTTTTAAATATAAAATATATTCATGTTTATAGATATATATACCTAATATATAACTATCCGCCTAGGCCCTGCCTATACTTCCGCGTATACAGTTAGGCGCTAGGCCCTCATTCGCCGCCTAGTAAGCGCCTAGCGCGTTTTAGAACATTGAGTGGTGGTAAAAGAATTAATTTGAAACAAGATTCGACCTAGTAGCTTTGTACTTTCTCATGATCAAATATCCTTAAAACTTGTGTAGCTTTTTTCCTAGTTTTGATTTCAGTGACAACATAATCCTGGTGATAACAAACAAGACCAGTTATAAGGATTATGACTTCACTTACGTGATATCTGACTTCGGGAGGAACTTGGTAGAGTGAGCTTGTATCGTTGGTTTGTGAGGTTTCTTTTTGTGTTAAGTTCGCCGAATTTTTCTTCGGACCACTCTCACATGACACAAATGGTGTATGTGATCGAGAATTCGACGGCTTTGTCGATGACGACCCAGTAAAAGGCTTCCAGTGAAAGGCTTCTTTTGTTTGGAGTTTGGCTATTCGGGCACTACGTTTTGTTTTCGCATCTTCGTCTCGGGCATCAGATTTCGAAAGAATAACAAGATCGTCATCACTTTCTTACTCCTTTAGCATTGTGCTTCAGTTAAGTCGACGGACTGAAATTTGTAATGAACTATGCTTCCATGTTTTTATCTTTTTGCCATGGAACCATTTCTATGGGTTTATATTGTTTCGACTTTGTAAACATAAAACGTTTTCATTATTAATGAAATATTTACCTTTTAGAAAAAAAAGACAAGTTATAAGGAGTATATTTTTGCAGTTAATCGGGTTTTTTAAATATAAAATATTTATGTTCTTAAGAAATTTGGGTTGGTGAATACAAAATACCCATTAAAATGTTTAAGGTAAATGAAAGTTCTAAAGTTTATGACGAATATTACAAATTTGATTGTCCATTTAAAAATGATTATGTATGCCTGTTTGGACTTTTGAATGATATTATTATCTAAAGCAACATTTGTGATTTTATGATGAGTATGTTAGATGATATAAACAAAATCATTTTAATTTTTCTAAAGCAACATTTAAAGCAAATATAAAACATATTAGTTTCCTACGACTACGAGCAAGCAAACAAAGATAGAGTACGCCACTTGTCTAAGAAGAAGTTAAAATGAAATTCCTTATATAAAAGGGTATATATGTGCCAAATATTTTGTACTATTATATATGGAACTAGGTCACAATGAATGGTTATGGTCATACAGAACACTGAGGTAAATGGCTTAATTTAACTTTCTTTAAAAAAGCATCAATTTTTTTAATAGCATGATCTCTATTATTTTCCTACCAAATTTATACCCACGTGTCTTCCATTCATTAGTTGCTAATTTTAGAGATAGAATTAATGTAGGTCCATCATATTGCATGTATGTCTTTATAAGTTTATATCTTTTTCCATATGCTTTTTGCTACGTGCATTTCGCATTAATTTAATGGTTTTGACTATTGTCAGTAGATTGGGATTTAAACGAAAATATTTTAATTTCCATTATTAGCATTCAACTTTATAACATTTAACTTAATAACGGTGTTGAAAGAACAAATTACCGATATTTGTGTATAAAAGTAAAAAAGAAAAAAGAGATATTAAATTGATGTATGAAAAGTATTATCGCATTTTATTATGGAAAAGCATAATAACAAGGTTGTCAAAGAAAAAAAACATATACTCCACTAATTACTAAATCCGAATAAATTGCACTCTAGATGGATCTATAAACGTGTGATAATATAATGCATGGACACAAACGTACGTCGGTGAGTGAGATCCAATATGACAAGTAATTAAACATTAATTAATGCTGTTTTTATGTTGAATTTATCTTCATTTTTTTAGAGTATTGTTTTTAAAAATTAAATAAATTATTACTGCACGCATTAAATGGATCCAACAGAACGTGAGGTTCCATATTGTCTAAATTAATAATTTACACCTTTTTGGAATATATCGGAGAATGAAAGTCTCCGTTGATTCTACCAATCCGTTGACGTTCATATCTCTTTGTCACACATTCTATTTTTTTTTTTTTTTTTATTTCATTACATTGTATATATAAATCTACATCTTGTCTTAAATCATACTACTATCTTTTTTCTTCTATTTTAATTTGCAACTTTCCTTAATTAAGTATTATACATATATGTAAGATTTACCTTTAGAATTAGGTTTGTTTGTTTGTTGTTTGTTTAAACCGAAAACAAGTACTGTAGGTTTGTTTGTAGAAGATAAGAATTTGTTGCCAAAACAAAAGAGCATTCGAAACAAACCAATTTGTTATTTGCGATTTTTTTTACAACCGGCCCGTGACTTCAATATTTGACAAAACAGGCATCACTAAAAATCATTACAGTACTACTCATAACTAGAGCTCAACATTTATTCGATTTATTAAGCTGGACTTGAACAAAACTGATCAGCCGATACGAATCAGCTCAATCAAAATGATTTAAACCAGTAATTATGAATTTTAAAAAGATAAATATTGTTTAGTTAATACTCCCTCCGTTCTTTTTTGTTTGATGTTTAAGGTTTCTACACACAAATTAAGAAATCATTCAATTTTTAACTTTTTCAAAACAAACATGTTTTATCATCAATTCAAAAAAATCAATCAATAAAAAAACAAACTGCAGAATTTAGACAGTCAAAAACTTAAAATCACAATTAATTTTACATAGAAAATTGAAAACATCAATCTAAACAAAACAAAAAAATCACTCTAAAACATCAATCAAAAAATAACGGAGGGAGTACTTAACAGTGTGATATTTGATGTATTCATTAATTATTATATATCTATAACAAGCTAGAATAGGGGTCATAAACTAAACTAAACTAAATCCATTTTTCCAAAGAATCGAATAAATCGAAACTCACAAATTTAATTTTTTGAAATTGAAAATTGAAAATCTTTATCAAAGAAAATAAAACTACATAAGTAATTGATTAACGAATATGGCCGTCTAAAAACTGTTTAAACTACATAAATTGTATAAAATGTTGAATATCATTTATTAACAAAAATACTTAATTTTAACGTTTATAAAAATGGAGTGGTTTGATAAAAGGTTCATCAATGCTTTTATACAAGTATGAAGTTCAAGTCTCATGTAATACAAATTAATTGAGATAAAATTTACAGAAAATTTTCAGAGCAGTGCAAAAAGAATCTTCTGGAGTGGTCCCATATGTCAAGACTAAAATTTACGTTATATAATCGTCCATGTAATCATTTTCATACTATGTAATAATTAATAATTATAGATGATTAAAAAACGTTTATAAAATAATAGCTACGATTTATGATTGTCAACCGTCTACACTGTTTATAGACCATTGCTTCACATACAACTTCTCAACATGAATTATTTTCAAATATTAGATATACTTATTTTCAAATATTAGATATACATCTAATAATTTTGTTTGATGCCTTTTTATATACACCGAATTAAGGTGGTTATTAGTAGCTTGATTAATTAGAGTTTATTGGCACTTAAAAGAAAATAATTTATTAAAAATCTTATAAGTATTTGACAAATATAATAAAAATTATGATACTAGGAAAATTGTACCCTATGATTGAAGATGTTAAAAATTTGATTTCGAAAACATTAGAATTTAATAGACTTTTAAGACAATATATAGCAACTAAACTTTGAATAATAAAAATCAAATTTAAGATTAATCAAATAGGTAGAATCTACAAATTCTTTTGATACACATATAAGACAAGAAACCAATCGACCAATAGCCCTGGGTTAGATGTTATACATATTAACATATGAGCAGATCATTGTGGTATATGTTCTATCGGTAAAATCAGACATCGAATTTTGGATGCATAATAAACTACTGTATTGTGTTATTTATTCAGTAGTTGCAGATCTTAAATTCAAAACAAAATTCGACTCCAAAACGATCTCTGGTTATAAAAAATCAAGAAAAATAGAAAATGAGGTGTGTGTGTTTAGTGAAAATTATTCAAGTAGGGCAAAAGCAAAATTCATAGCTGCCTAATAAACCAGCTGTCGTCCTCTGTCTATATATGTATGTTGAATATTAATTTAACTTTTTGTAATGGACCCACATGTTTCTTGCATTCTGTTACCATTATGGAAATATTGTCCTACACATTCGAGAAAAAGGAAAAAAAACTCTGGACTAAAAGAAAATTATTTGCATATTTTTCTTTGAGAGAGGGAAAGGGATATTGATTAAGGAATGTAAAAGAATAATCGACCCCCATTGGAGCGTCTTGCAAAAGTGGTTTCTTGTGTGTTATCTCAAATTTTAGAAAACCTAATATTTTTTAGGTACTGATTATTTTCTTAGCTATTGAAATTAGAGAATATAAATTTAGAAGAAAAAATTGTAAATTTTTGTTTTCATTGTATGTCAAAACCATATGTATTCAATTTGTTTTTATTCATAAAGCAGAGTAAATTTAAGTTTTAGATATGATCGATTTAGTCTATTATCTGATTGTAGTAGAACTTTTTACAAACAACTTTGTGTACACAAGGATCTGGCTAGATGGATGTGACGAACCCACTGATGGCCGAATCACACGCGATTCGGGAAGCTCTGATGCATATCAGAAATCGGAACTTATCGAGTTTGAGAATCCTTTTTGATCCCGAACAACTGATAAACCTCATCAATTCAAGAGGATATCACAATGAGATCTATGGGATCCTGCAAGATATTGCAAGGTTCTCCCTTGATCTCTCTATCTGTTCTTTCACTTTTGTCTCTCGAAATTGTATTGGCTAGATGCAATTGCAAAACGATCCCTGTACTCCGGTCTGGCACAAACCGGACCCTAACCATATTTGGTTTAATAAAATTTGAATTTCTGACAAAACAAAAAAAACTGTGTACAAAATAATAATACTCCATAAAAAAATGCAAAGATTGTTGGTTTCACATTCCAGATATTTTATTTAAAAGTATTAACGATTAGGCTAGTTTGATGCAAAACATGGCGATAAAAAATTATTGTCTTATGCACAAGCTTTTCAACCCTTTTTTCTTTCGATTTGGGCATTAATTGGTTTTCGGTATTTACATGGGAATAGCCCAACATGATTTATTCGTCATTGTCTCATTATAATGATATAGTTACAAAAGTCACGTACACAAAAGTCAAGAGGCAAATGAGTAAAATGAGTAATTATTAATTACTTATAGAGCCCATCGTCACTATACTACATAGTAACTTCTGTTTTTCACTTCTATATATACGAACGTTTTTCGTTCATTGTAAATGACAATTTCACAACTCTTTTTTCAAATAATCAAATCTCTCTCTCGCTCGCTTTCTCTTTATAATTATCAGTATATTATTCCCACCGGGTATAAATCTTTTCGTATTTACTTATATTTATCGTTATGATAAATTCTTATTCTTTTTATAACACGTTATCAGCACGATCACTCTGCCGTTATGCTATATATTTATAAATATTTTATACTGTGTAATTTATTATAGTGCGCGGCATGCCGCCTCTATAATATCAATTACTTTCTAGTGGTTGTTTTATGCACCACTATTCATTTGTTTATATTGTAGGCGGTTTTTCGCCTCGGTATTATTTTACTATTTTTATATATGGTTGCTTAACGCACCATGTAATATATTTACTTTTGATATATGGTTGCTTAACGCACCATGTAATATATTTACTGTTTATATATGATTGTTTAACGCACCATATAATTTATTCATTATTTATACATAGTTGCGTAACGCACCATATAATTTATTCATTATTTATACATGGTTGCTAAATGCACCATATAATTTATTTACTGTGTATATGTGGATGATTCTATCACCATAATATCGCCGTTAAATATTCTTTTATATTATGTGGATGACTTTGTCACCATAATATGAATGCTAAATATTTGCTTACATTATTATCATTATATAGGAGGTTTAGTCACCTGTATATAATTTTATATGAAATTGGTAAATTAACTGGTTGCTCATTAAAGTTTTTTTTTCAGATTGATTTTTGTTTTAATATTTTATTTTCAACGGTCACAAAGAAATTTTTTTAAATTTATCTACTTTTCCAACGGCTATGAACAGTGATTTTTCAATCTATAAATACACTTATCTTCCATATTTTCATTTCATTCACAATTTCATCTCATCTTTTCAAACTAAGAAAATGTTTCGATTTTTGTTAATTATTATAGCATTTGTAATTTTTGCTTGTATTTACGGTATTTCCATAGGTGATTATACTCCAGAAGAGTACATCATGAGTCTTATCTTAATGTTTTATGCATTAATATTTCTTGTAATTTCTTGTATTATTAATTTGTATGGTTGATCTTAATAATGAAATTCTAATTATGATTTATAATTTTTGTTTTAGAAATAAATGGCAAATATCGAGAAGCTTAAGATTCCAGCTCTCGAAGTCACTGGAGAAAATTACATAGCATGGTCCACGAATGTTGAACTTCATCTAGATGAATTAAAAATATTGGATACTATAAGAGAGGGAAACGAATCGCCTAGCCATGAGAAATCAAGGGTGATCATTTTCCTAAGAAACATCTAGATGAAAATCTGATACATGATTATGCGAAAGTAAAAGACCCTGCAGAGTTGTGGCAAGCTCTAAAAGAAAGGTTTGACAACCAAAGGGCAATAACTCTCCCACATGCTCTTGATGAGTGGGCAAATTTGAGGTTTCTGGATTTTCTATCGGTAGAAAAGTATAATTCTGCCATGTTAAGGATTGTGTCCCAGTTGGAATATTGCGGTAAGCATGTGAATGAAGAAGAGATGCTCAATAAGACTTACCTCACTTTCCATAAGGAACACTATGTTCTAGCAGAACAATACAGAAACTGCAGGTACCGAAGGTTTTCTGAGCTGATAGTAGCGCTTAAAATAGCGGAGAAGAATAGTCAACTTCTCATCAAAAACCACAACGCTCGACCTGTGGGAACCAAAGCAATCCCTGAAGTGAATGATATGGTTGTGAAAAATCCGGAGAAAACGGATGTGCGAAATCCAGAGAAAACGGATGTGCGAAATCCAGAAAAAGGCGGTCAAACTTATCGGGGTCGTGGTGGTCGATTCAATCAAGGTCGTGGAAAGTATTATAACCCGCAAGGACGGAAGTCATTCAAATGGGTTCGCTCTGAACAGAATTCTAAAGGCAAGGAACCCAAAAGTACTGTCACCCAGAAGCGTGACGGAATCTGTCACAGATGTGGATCGAAAGGACATTGGTCCCGTGTGTGTCGAACTCCTTTACATCTTTGCAAGTTGTACCAAGAGTCTGTTAAAGGCAAAGGAAAGGAAGTAAACCTAATGGAACACCCTGAAGGTGATACCCATCTCGATGCCTCAGACTTTGAGGATGACACCGAAATAACTAACCTTAAGAAAGATTGAAATACTTGTAGTGAGACTACTGAATAGTCTCTACTTATGTCATGTATAATATTATGTTTTTCGGTTGTTTTGATGAATAATGTTGTGTTAACAACAAAATGTATAATTATCGTGTGTTTCCTCTTTCATGAATGAATTTTATTTTTAGTTTATTGATATTTATCTTAATTTCAGAAATGGACAACGATACGAACGAAACAATATCAAAGGGAAACGTTAGAGAAATTTGTATACCTGATAGTGGAACAACACACACTATTCTGAAACATAGAAGGTATTTCTCTGACTTAAAACCAACAAGAATCACAGTTGACACAATATCGGGTCCCGCAGACTTGATTGAAGGAGCTGGTAAAGCCAACTTTATGTTACCGAATGGAACCAAGTTTTCCATACGTAATGCCTTATTTTCTCCGAATTCTAAAAGGAATTTGTTGAGCTTTAATGACTTATATCTTCAAGGATATAACACTCATTCTGTAACTGAGAATAGAAAGAAGTATATGTATATAACTTCTGATAAGTCCGGAAAAAGGCATATACTGGAAAAAATTCCAAAACTTACTTCAGGATTGCATCAAACTCATATAAGTGCAATCGAATCACATATAGTGATTAAAAGAAATCCGGAAGATTTTACACTTTGGCATGATCGCCTCGGTCACCCAGGCACCTCAATGATGCGAAATATCATTGAGAACTCACATGGTCATTCACTGAAAATTCAAGAGATATATCAGGGAAATAGAAAGACATGTGTTGCATGTTCCATTGGAAAATTGATCATAAGGCCATCGCTAACCAAAATCGATAAAGAATCACCAAAGTTCCTTGAACGAATTCAAGGCGATATTTGTGGACCAATACACCCATCATGTGGACCGTTCCACTATTTTATGGTGTTGATTGATGCATCTAGCAGATGGTCACATGTATGTCTATTGTCATCTCGAAATATGCCATTTGCGAGATTTCTAACTCAGATAATCATACTAAGGGCTCAGTTTTCTGATGACCCCATTAAGAGAGTTAGATTAGATAATACTGGTGAATTCACATCCCGAGTTTTTAATGATTATTGTATGGTAACGGGAATTGAGGTTGAACATCCGGTAGCTCATGTTCACACACAAAATTGTTTGGCTGAATCATTAATTAAACGTTTGCAATTAATTGCAAGACCATTGATCATGAGATCAAAACTTCCAACTTCAGTATGGGGACATGCCATTTTGCATGCAGAAGCACTCATTCGGATAAGACCAAGTGCATATCATAAATATTCTCCATTACAATTAGTTTTCGGTCGAGAACCGAATATATCCCATCTAAGAATTTTTGGTTGTGCGGTATACGTGCCTATTGCACCACCACAATGCACAAAGATGGGACCACAAAGAAGGTTGGGGATATATATTGGTTGTGATTCTCCATCAATCATACGATACCTATAACCAAAAACTGGTGATATGTTTACGGCACGATTTGTCGATTGTCATTTTGATGAAAAATAGTTCCCAGTTCTAGGGGGAGAAAACAAACAAGTAGGAAAAGATATAAAGTGGAGTGTTCCATCTTTATTACACCTAGACCCTCCTACAAAACAGTCTGAACTAGAAGTTCAACGAATTATGCATTTGCAAAGTATAACAAATCAGTTACCTGACGCTTTTGTAGATATGAAAACGGTGACTAAGTCACATATTCCAGCTGCAAATGTTCCTACTCGAATTGAAATTCCACAAGAACAAGGAAAAGCAGATGATACACGTGAGTTTAGAACACGCTTGAAGCGTGGTAGACCTGTTGGCTCTAAGGATAAAAATCCTAGAAAGCGTAAGGAATCTGAAAAGTCTGATGTTCCCAAAATAGCAGAAAATATTTTAGAAGAATCACATCAAGAAACGAATAATGATGCAGAGCATCATGAACCTGAAGAAAATCATGAAATCTCCATAAAGTATATTCATAATGGGAAGGTTTGGAATCAAAGTGAAATGGCTGTTGTGGATGACATTTTCTCATATCTGGTTTCGAAAGAAATAAATGAGGAAAACGAAGATCCAGAACCACGGTCTGTATATGAATGTCAAAAGAGACATGACTGGAGAGATTGGAAAGGAGCCATTCAAGCCGAACTCGATTCACTAAACAAACGCAGTGTATTCAGATCAATAGTACTTACACCTGTAGATGTAAGGTCTGTTGGATATAGATGGATTTTTGTCCGAAAACGAAATGAGAACCACGAAATTACGAGATACAAAGCTCGTCTTGTGGCTCAAGGTTTTTCTCAAAGACCTGGAATAGATTATGAGGAAACTTATTCTCCTGTTATGGATGCAATAACGTTTAGATTCCTGATGAGTCTAGCAGCTGGTGAAAACCTAGAAATGTGTCTCATGGATGTTGTTACTGCTTATCTGTATGGATCATTAGATACTGATATCTATATGAGAATTCCTGATGGGTTTAAAATGCCAGAAGCATTAAGTTCCAAACCCAAAGAGCTATGTGCAATAAAATTGCAAAGATCATTATATGGGTTAAAGCAATCTGGACGTATGTGGTATAATCGTCTCAGTGAACATTTAGCAAAAGAAGGATATGTAAACAATCCCATATGCCCATGTGTTTTCATCAAAAAAACAACATCTGGATTTGTGATAATTGTTGTATATGTTGATGATCTAAACATAATTGGAACTCAGGATGAAATACAGAAAGCATCTAATTATTTGAAAGGGGAATTTGAGATGAAAGATCTCGGACAGACAAAGTATTGTCTTGGTATACAAATTGAGCATTCTCAAAAGAGTATATTTGTACATCAATCTACCTATACCAAAAGAGTATTAAAAAGATTCAACATGGACAAAGCAACTCTTTTGAGTACTCCTATGGTCGTTAGATCACTACAAGTTGAAAATGATCCATTCCGACCACATGAAGAAAATGAAGAGATACTTGGTCCTGAAGTACCGTATCTGAGTGTCATCGGAGCCCTTATGTACCTTACAAATTGTACAAGACCTGATATATCATTTGCCGTAAATCTTTTGGCAAGATTTAGCTCGTCTCCTACACGAAGGCATTGGAATGGAATCAAACACATTTTCCGCTATTTTCAAGGGACGATGGACTTAGGTTTATTCTATCCTAAGAATTCAAACGGTCAAATGATTGGTTTTGCAGATGTAGGATATTTGTCAGATCCTCATAAAGCCCGATCACAAACTGGATACGTTTTTACGATCGGAGGCACTGCTATATCTTGGCGCTCTCAGAAGCAAACATTCGTGGCAACTTCTTCCAATCATGCTGAACTCATCGCACTCCATGAAGCAAGTAGAGAGTGTGTATGGTTAAGGTCAATAAACCAACACATTCAATCAAGCAGTGGGATCCACGTAAACATGGAACCAACTATCCTATATGAAGACAATGCTGCATGCGTCGCTCAAACAAAGGAAGGATATATCAAAAGTGATATAACCAAACATATCCCTCCAAAGTTCTTTTCACACACTCAAGAACTTGAGAAAGCTAAAGTCATTGCAGTCACGTATGTTCGATCATGTGATAATGCTGCAGATCTCTTCACAAAGTCATTACCTACCACTATGTTCAGGAAACATGTCCATAACATTGGAATACGTCATCAACAAGATGACACCTGATCATTCGAGGGGGAGCTTACGCGGTCGTACTCTTTTTACCTTACTAAGGTTTTTCCCATTGAGTTTTTCTAGAGAGGTTTTTAATGAGGCAACAAAGACGCTGAGCAAATAGACAATAGTGACACTGGTCTCCAAGGGGGAGTGTTACAAAAGTCATGTACACAAAAGTCAAGAGGCAGATGTGTAAAATGGGTAATTATTAATTACTTATGGAGCTCATCGTCACTATGCTACATAGTAACTTATGCTTTTCACTTCTATATATACGAACGTTTTTCGTTCATTGTAAATGACAATTTCACTACTCTTTCTTCAAATAATCAAATCTCTTTCTCGCTCGCTTTCTCTTTATAATTATCAGTATACTATTCCCACCGGGTATAAATCTTTTCGTATTTACTTATATTTATCGTTATGATAAATTCTTATTCTTTTTATAACAAATATATAATACTATGCTTTTCACTCTCTTTTTTCTTTCTTTCCTTTCATTTTCACCGTGCAAAAAAATCCCTCTCAACTCCCAAGTGGCCATTCTAGTTGGAGAATAAAGCGAATACTAAAATCTTCCACATTTTCGTTTAAAGAAACACCCAAAAATTACTTTCAAGCTTTAGGTGTTTTGAAATATAATCTTAGGGTTAATTTGGACCCACCACTTTATGATATGCAAATAGCAAAATTTCTCGAGTTGTGAATTAAATTATTTCATTCCCTTTTAATCTCAAAAAGAAGGAAACAAAAAAAAGGTTGACATTATTATCCCCTTTTAGATTTTGTAAAGTTTATAGCTAAGAAGCTATATATATATTTCCAATCACATAATGAAGTTGCACGGCTAAGCCGTGTGAGAAAAATGAATACAAAGATGATACACTCAAATTAAATAGATTTTACTAACGGTATTTCGCATGCAGCTACATAAGATATTTGTGCTTGCAAAATAAATTCACTGAAAAAATTATCATAATGTACTGCAAAATATAAAATTTGATCAATTGCTAGCTAGAAAGTTAATCTACCAATGATATAACATACAATACTTCCTATGTTCCTAATAGATTGATTTTCTAGAATGTTTACACATATAAAAAACAATTGATTGTACTTAGTTATAAATGCATATTTTTGGAATAAATATTTTCCATAGCCATGACCCAATACTTATTTCATAAATTTAAATGTCCTCATTTAGTTTTTTGAAGTTTAAAATTGTGTTAATACTAATTAATAAAATATATAAAAAAAACACATAAAATCAATCTTTTTGGAACAACAAAACAATGCTATAACATTTCTACCCAAAACACAGTTGTATAACTGAATATATTTTAGTTGTAAAAGCGTATCTCACCATATACACATAGATTTTGAGATACATTATCTCCATTAGTTCCTAAATTGATTGTTTTTTATTTTGATGGGTGTCATTGAGGCAAAATACCAGATTTATGTTTGAGATCGTGATTGAAAGAACCCGGATTTGGGATCAATAAAACTTTAATTTAGGGAAAGATCCAGATTTTGTATTAAGTTTGAGATTGCAAGATCAAGAATCTGTAATCGTGGGTGTAATCTTATATGAATCTGATCTGATTATCTACTTATGGTATGATTCTCTGTCTCGTTGCTGTATAATTGGAGTTGTTAGTTGCAATTTGTCAGTCAGATTTCTCTCAAAGTAAAACCAGAGGAGGAAGATGGAAAAGAAAATTGTCGGCGTTTCTAAAAAGCAAGGAGAGGTATAAATAGTTTACATATTGTTTTTATTATTTATGTAATTGTAGTTAACTAAGATTCGACCACTAAATAGTTAACTATACGTTTTATGTGGCGGCATATTTAACTAATGTTTTACTATATCTTGTTTGTCTACATATAATAGTGGACTATATGTAATTATAATAGTGAACTATCCTAGATAGAGAATTTTAAGTATGTTAGTGCACTATTCTGGATGTTTGATTATGATATACTAGTTAACTATACGTTTGTGTGGCGACATATTTGACTATTGTTTTACAATATCTTGTTTGTTTGCATATAATAATTAACTATTCATTATGTAATTATAATAGTGAACTATTCTAGTTAGTAAATTTAGATAGTGTCTAACATGTAATCAGTTTCATATATTTTTTGTGAACAGAGGCAGATGAAAAGAGATGTGGAAGGGTTATGAAGGAAAGGAGAATTTGAGAAGGAGACTTACAAGAAATCATATTAGTACCTTTAAGCCAAATCGTGAAGATAGTAATTAGAATGCATGGAAAAAAAAATATCGTTGATATCAAAGAGACATTGACATCAAAGAGACTGATGGTGTTGAAGGAAAGGTCACGACGGTTTTTGGAAGAAGAAGAGATACAATTCTGATTAGGTTAGGTTTTATTTTTATTTTTAAATTTTTATTAAATGTAATATTGTGAGGTAAAAAAACATGGGTTTTACAAAATGGTATAATGGGAAATTCATGAGGACATAATGTTATATATTACAGTATAATTTATCCATTGTTAGATACTAGGTTTTAGGTGTAAAGGGTATTATTTATTGCAATTTCCCATATATATATATGTAGAAATTAATAAAATCAACCCTAAAAATAATTTATCAAAGATAAACCTTTTCCATCAAAGAATCTACTACTAGAAGAGTTAAAGAGTGAAAGAATCCAATATAATGCTTTGAACCGAATTAAAACATTACAAAAAACATTAAAACTAAGGGAAATTGGGCTCATTATTACTTATTAATCATATATTAAATTATCTAACATCTTATAAAAGGAAATGTAGAAAATGTTATGTGAGATTCCAATTCTTTCCTAATGTATTTATGGTAAGTGGTTCCATATTTTATTTTTATCATTATTTGATTTATTATACTCTCTTTCATATTAATTTTATCATTTTTTTTTTGCATTATTTAGAAGAAGAAAAAACAGTAACCACCATCATAAATGTTTAGCATTTTTATTTCTATTAATTATATATGTATTTAACTATTTCTGAAATACTTATACTTTATAGTAAATTTTATATACAAGTAGTCAACTATACTTGTAATATCTACGAAGAGTTCACTGTTATTTATATAGTTAAACATATACACAAATAGTTTACAATTACACATTTTCAGTGTGTGAATCTTTTAAATAATTATATCAAACAAATAGTTTATTATATTAAATTAAAGTTCACTACTTTTTAATTCATATAATAAAGTAGTCTACTATTTATATCAATAGTGACTAGATGACTCCCCGCATATACGCGGATTATATTTTTTTAAATTATATATTATAAACAATAGAATTTTATATTTAAAAAGTTCTAATGATGTTTAATTTACATATTTGGTCTTCAGGATTTTGATCGAGTTTTACTTTTTGTAAATAATAGTATCTAAAATAAAACATATAGCAAGATGATTAAATATGTTTTCGACTCATATTTAAATTTTGATTAAATCTATTTTGTTCTCAATAAATTTCAGTTTTTGATTAGTTTACTTTTCTGATTAAATTCAATATCAAATTTGATTTTTTACTAAATATTAAATAAATTATGTTGCATTGTTATTTTATCACTTATCATAACTTTTAGTTTAAATATATATTTTGAAGATTGACACATCAAAAATGATTTTTTTTAATAAAAAAATGTATTTAAAATATATTAATTACGATGAATATTGATAGTTTAATATTGTTTCAAGATATTTTGTTTCATTTTTTTAATTCGTTTTGTAGAACATCATAATTCTAATAAATTAATATCGCTCTTTTCCCTCCTTAATTATTTTTTTAAAAGCCCTTAAACTGCTTTTTATCTATGTACAAATTCAAAAAAGTGAATACTTAATCTATTATATTCAGATTCATTTTTCTAATGGTTGAAAAGAAACAAAAAAAAAAGAAAGAGAGTGAGTGAGATTTTTGCCATGTCACATTTGATATGGTTTTTTTTTGTCTAACATTGAATGAGAGGAGGACACATAAGCTTTTTCTTAAAAAAATCACCTCCCTAATATAATATTTAAGGGATATAATTGTGATATAGTTTACAATATAATTGTAATATAGTTTAATACTGTATATAATTGTAATATAGTTCATTACTTTTTCGAATTCAAAGGGTAAAATAGTTTACTATTTATATTAGTAGTATGCCACACCAAATTACATATAATTGTATACTGTTTTAGATTTGGTAATACAAAACCAGAAGAAAAAAATAACTGAACCAAACCAACACAGTGTTTTTATATATGGCTTAATGTTTACAAAATTGATTAACCGAGAAGCTGAAAAACCGAATCATTACAAAACCGTAAATGGGAATCCTCACCCCATATAATTATAAAACTTTTAGCTTACTAGCTACTGCTGTTTTTCTTATGAAAAAAGCTTCAACCCAAAATTTTGTAACAGTATAGAAATTTCTTTGGATGTTCTTTTTGTATCAAAATTAATATTTAAAAGGATAAAAATCCATGTTATATTATTTATTTCGCGCAGAATCGGCCATTATATGCCAATTATTTTCCCTTCAATAGGAATAAATTTAACGACGAGAAAAAAAAAGAGATGGGACCTAAGGAATTGGCAAATTGTACCATGGTTGGTTCAAATGCAATGGACAAGACCGAAGATTGGGGAAGAATGAGATGTGGCATTAAGGTGTTGTAGTTGTCTCATTAACCAACAACAGTCATAGAGAGAGAAATGTGATGTACATTGTTCATGAAAGGGGTCCATATCTTTATATTTGAGTTTGTTGAATATAATATATAACGTCAAATTCCCGATATATTATGATTAATAAATAGAGTTAGAATATTATGAGGGTGAAAGAGCACACAACACCAAAGAATGTACTGTAACACCCACCAACATCTCGTAACTATAATGCATAAATTGTACTTACCATACTATACCGACTAGGTTCCAAACCATACCGGCCGGGTTTAACATTCGTTTGTCTATTTTCTTATAAAGATTTAACATTTATTCTCGTCTCTTTGATTTTTTTTATTAACCTCACCTTGTCTGTGTTTTTGTTTATTAGTTCTGATACAAATAGACCGAAGACATCCATGAAAATTATTTTTATAGTAAAAAATAACTAGAAAATAAATTCAACAATCCTTAGGCTACAATTATTTTTACAATAAAATTATTTTCATATATATAAGGAAACTTAAAATTTTCAAATCCGAAAATAAATATGCAATATACATAAACAACAAGACTTCATTCTACAGAAACAACAAGACTTGAAAGAATGAAATTATACACTTGTAAGGACTTTGAATTCTCCAGGCATGTGTATATATCCACAACTTTAAAACACTACATCAAAACGTTTGTGTACGATTTTTAAATGTATAACATTTTCACAAATCCTACAAGATTCTTGATTTTGTTAAACCGGCAATGTTTCAAGTACTTGTTAATATATATATATATATATATATATATATATAATTTGGTACGTAAGATATTTTGCTGATGGAACGTCTAGTATATATTCAACCGTGAGAATGAATCATGTGCTGCAAATGAAAGATTAAGAAAGGCGATAAGAACAGCAAGAAACACAATCTATATGCACATCACATTTATGAAAGTTTTAATAACAAACTCTATCCATAAACCTATCATATTAATATATGGGTACGTTGATATGGATCTTTCTAAGTAGGTGTGAAATCTAAATGAGTTCGCAAGATGTTAAAAAAGTGGACACTAACAAAAATTGACGTAAGTGTTGGAATATCTCAAATTCCAATATGCAAAGTCAGCATAAATGGATCAAAAAGCTTAATTAATTGATGTAAGTTTAAGGTTGAGAGAGAGAGGAAGAGAGATAGAGAGAGAGGAAGCTATTCAATGAAAAAAGAGTGATAAATGTGAAGAGACAGAAGGGCACAGAACTTTTTCTGCTTATTGCAGAAAAGATAGCCTGATGTGAGAGGTGATGAAATCATTTTGTAATCGATTGCTTTATGATTGCTCCTTACTTTTTTCATTATATTTTCTTTTATTTTTTAGAGAGAGAAAGAGCAATTAATCACAAGTGAAAAAAAGTTATTATTGGGTTGGAATTTGTTTTTTCTCTAAAGGTGTTAAAAAGTAGAAGAGAAAAAAAGTAAATACATCAATAAACAAAGTGCTTTTCCCAAAGCATTTTTTTTCCCTCTGTGTTCTCACTTATACAAATAATGTAATATTATTATTATTTTCTTCTGACAAATAAAATAAAATATAAAGTCAAGGGAAGAAAAAAGCAAAAGTGAAAAAGCTGCAAGATGATGAAGAAGGTATAATGACTAAATGATAATCGAATGCATGCATGCATTGCATTGTCCTATATACACAGAACACATACCACAGTAACTTTATACTAACTTTTGCTGACTCGGTTGTTTCAATCCTTCACAAGCATTTACTTCTTCTCTTTTTTTAGCCCTTATGCATTTACTTCACAAAGCTTCTTCCAAACATTATTCACGAAGCTGCATGCATGTCATTTTAACATACTAGTATCATATACTGTATATTGCTTCTTTCTTTCTAAATAGATTTTATCCAAATTCTAAATCAATCAGCCAGCAAAGAGAACAACAAAAATTGAATTAGCCAATAATGTGGATTTATAATGAATGAGACTTATCTTAACATCCACCAACAATGCGAGTTTTCAACCACTGAATTTTAACTTAAAAGTATATTCGGACTAACCCGCCCCCAAGGAATTTAGAGCTGTTAAATTCGTTTGAGTTGGGTCTTGAAAACTTAATTTATAACACACACAAAAAGAATTGAGAAAAAAAGAACCAAAAAAAAAAAAACTAACCCGATATAAGA
Organism: Arabis alpina; assembly: GCA_900128785.1. NCBI lineage: Eukaryota > Viridiplantae > Streptophyta > Magnoliopsida > Brassicales > Brassicaceae > Arabis > Arabis alpina. The sequence goes on from LT669795.1 coordinate 12,943,803, forward strand.
ACATATATGTATATACCCAAAATATTATAATTCCGGTTAGATTTGGTCCGAGTAGTCCATGTTTTTGTTTTCACACAGAAAACCCAAATCCTAGTCTTTTTTTGAAGCCAAACTGGATTGGTCTTGGAACCCGACCTGACCAACCAAGGCTTTAACAGAGTCACATAGAAGAACCAATTTAGTTTTGAATGTCTTAATTAAACTGATTTCAACAATAAAATTAACGATTAACAGTCATACAACAAACTTTATTCACAGTTGCTTTAGAGTGGTTTTTGTTGAATAATGAACCTAAACTGAACCGATTTTTTTCCCTTTCTTAAGATGCTACAAATCTAACAATAATTCAAAAGCCCGAATACGAAAAGAAACATCAAATTTTACAGAAACAAATTTCAAAAATACCAAATATAGCATAACATGATTGTACTTTAGTTTAGCGATACTCCTTGACTTGTATTTACCCTTTGTGTCATGATTGTATGTACTGTTTAGTTTAGTACATAGAAAAGGCTTTACATATTGTGACGTTATAATAAACTTAAGAGTCCACAAAACTGTATCGGGCTCAATAGAATGTGTTAAACGTTATCCGACACAGATTCCTCATTTTCTGTTTAATTTGGGCTTTTGGCTTCTTTGACAATTCAGTTCATGTCGGGTCATATGTCCCGGCCTAACTAAAAGTGGGGAACTATTATCATTGGAAACAATTTTACGAGTTTAAATCAAACATTTATTAAACAAAGAACACTTGAGAATCCTTTTTTTTTGTTAAACATAACACTTGAGAATGTTGCATAACATGAAAAGACAATAGAAGAATGAACATGAACTGAGCTTGAAGGTTTCTACTTTCATGGTTTCCAAAGGATTGTGGATTCAGCAACCATGGAGGTCACAGTGTAAGGATCCATGTTCGAAGCTGGCCTGCGATCTTCGAAATATCCTTTTCCATCTTTCTCAGTGTCGCGTCCAACCCGAATCGATGCTCCACGGTTCGCCACACCCTGTTTAAAGCGGTTTGATTAGATCGTCGTTAAGGCTGAAGAACGTTCATGATAAAAACTATGTGTGTTTTAAAAGGCTTATAGGGTTTACTAAGATTCTTCTTCTTACCCATAAGAAAGTGTTGATATCGGCAGTCTCGTGTTTTCCGGTGAGACGACGCTCGTTGCCTTCGCCGTAAGCAGCGATGTGTTCCTTGTGACGCAATCCAAGCTTTTCTATCGCTTTCAAAATCACCTCGTAGCCTCCATCTTCCCTCATCGACTTCGTACTGCATAAGTAGAAAACAAAACCCCACTTCAGAAAAAACAAAAAAAACACAGCCAAAATCACAAAAAACAGAACTAGAGAAGAATCTTGTTCAACTCAAGAACCTGTAATTTGTGTGTGCTCCTGCACCATTCCAATCTCCCTGAAGTAACAGAAGAAAACAAAGTAATTGAATGAATCTTACAGTATCCAATATTTTTGCTAATTATTATACATTATTTTAATGATTATAAAGATAATAGTGTGGTTTTAAGTTGAAAAAACTTACAGGAATTGGTTTAGGGTCAAGAGACAAAACAACCCCAGCCAGTTCTGTGATCCTCTGTTTTCACATACCCAAGAAACAGAGTCAAATAAACTAAAGTATATGAGAAAGAGAGAGAGAGAGTATGTATAATCGCCATGAGTATGTTTTATATTTACCTCGAGGATGTAACGAGCAACCCAGACCTGATCGGCCGCAGCGATTCCCACGGTTGGACCGACTTGAAATTCCCACTAAAACCAACACAATATCAGTTTTTACGAATTTATGATTTCTTGTTATCAAATCATTCAAGACAGTATTGAATAATAAGAAGAATAAAAGCAAAAGGGTAAAAATCAAACCTGTCCAGGCATGACTTCGCCGTTAGTGCCACTGACATTGATTCCGGCGTAAAGACAGGCTTTGTAATGAGAATCAACTATGTCTCTTCCAAAAGCTTTGTCTGCTCCAACTCCACAGTAGTATGGTCCCTGAATGTTTTTTTATTGACAAAGATTTGTTTTTTTTTTTGTTGAAACCACAAAAGGATATGTGAAAATATTCGCCGCAAAAAGATTTACCTGAGGACCTGGGAAGCCACCGACCGGCCAACCTACTGGCCACTTAATATCCTTTTGCAACAAAGTGTACTCTTGCTCAATTCCGTACCTTAATACTTGAAAATATTATGAATGGTAAAAAGTATTTGAATTATGGCTTTTGAAATATAGTTTTAGTCTTCGAGACACAATCGGAATCAAATATGTTTTGAAAATCAGGACTAGTTAACTACAGTTATGATCAAATTATGTTTGTTATTATTTGGTACTAAGAAAATATGTGAACTAATGCAAATCGTAGTTATTTAAACATTATTTTAGAAAACAATTCATTTTCAGATATTTTACCATGTTTCTTCTGCGACAACGGTAGGGTCGCTAAAGATCTTGGCCGCGGCATGCCTTTTATTCGTCGGAATCGGTTCACCGGCTGGTGTGTATGCGTCACACATCACCTAATCCCCAGATCAATCACATAAACCAAATAAATTAATAAATATAAATATTGGTAGTGTTTAAAAAAAAAATTGTTTAATTGAGTTATTACGAGGATGTTGTTGCCTCTTCTGAAAGGGTCCTTGAAGATAGCTTGAGGGCTACAAAAACACGTTACACAAACCAAAATATTATTAATCCAATGATTTATAAATTTTATTAATCATCGATTTTTTTTTTATTTTTTTTTTCAAAATTATTAATCATCGATTGTTTTAATTAAATTTGGAAACATACTAGAGAATGACTTCACTGTCATTGCCGGGAGCCTGGCCGGTGCTTGAACCGTCATAGTTCCATTTCGGTAACTCCGATGGATCCTTCACTGGTCCCGCCAAAGTCTGCCATAATAATAATACAAGTAATTATCATTTTCGTAATACTATTATTCTAACTATTTACTCATCGTTTGATTCTCTACAAAAACATAAATTTTAATATTTACCCTTGCTTTGCTTCTCATATCTATGCCTGATCCACCAATCCTGTTAATCAAATGACAAGAAAATAATAATCAAAATGTTCAGTCAAATCCAAAATCATTCAACGTAGTCTATCAACAAAGTTTGGAACTTTTGACCTATAAATCAAAGTCTTAGAAAGATGTTTTTTGTGACACAAACAAACTCATAAGCAAATATTAAGCAAACATTTGACCTAGTATTACAGATTTAAATCACGTAGGATATAGTATTATTTGATAGAGATCGATGAAGAAGTATGTACGGACCATATGTACTCGGCGATTATCTGGTTAGTGGAATCGGAGAGATCAAGATTGATTAAATCTGCAAGAGCCGACATTTTTTTGTAATAAGAATCTGAAAAATAATTAATCTTTTTTTTGTTCGTAACACTGAAGAGAACCCTGCTAGTGCTTATATATAGGGGAGAGAGAAGGGTTAGGTGTATGCTTGACTTTGATATGGATACAAAAACTAAGAATGCGGAAATATCGGGCTATTATTGGAAATGCTAATTATGAGGAGATTCTGTTTGATTCTGGTGTTATGAGGAGATTCTATATTTGTAGAATCTTTTTTGTTTTTTCCGATATTTGATTCAAACTTATATTCTGTTTTTTCATATATTTGTTTGAATATTCTGTAGTAATCAGTAATTACCAAGTCACAGAAATTTGGGTTAATTAGTGGAATAATAGGTTTGAGCATATTAATTAATAAATTAGCATGTGTAATATAAAAATTTAGTAAATAACAAAGAAAAATAAAATTAAATGATTATATCATTTTATACATTCAATCAAAATTATCACATTTAATGCAAATTTAATGTAAATTTGCCTTGTAGTAATTATCATATTTAACTTTTTATAAATAAATTTGAAGTTGTCATATATAAAAATAAATTATTTTCTTACATTTAAAATTGACACAAAAAAAACATTTATTTTTTATTTTTTCTATATTATACGTTTACTCAATGAATGAATTATATAGTGAACTATATTACAAATTAGAAACTATGAATATATTATGTATATAGTAAATTTTTTCACAAACTATATTTACGCATAAGATAGTTCACTATTATATACTATATATATATATAACTATATTCATGTAACTAATTAGCTACAAATAAGTATTAATCATTTATATAGTTAACTTTATTCACAAACAATCAACTATACTTGTTATATTCAACAATAGTTCATTATTATATACAGTTAAATATATTCATAAATAAGTCACTATTACGCAATTTTGGTGTGAAATTCATTATATCAAACAAGTAGTTAGTTCACTATTTATATCAATAGTTTTCAATTTGTGATATAATTCACTATATAATTTATTTATACAAACAATAATTAATTATTTTGAAAGGTAAAAAAGTTATGGCTATTTTAAGTAACGTATAATGTAGAAAAAAGAAAAAGAAATGTTATTTCAGTGAAATATTTTTTTATATATGTCAATTTTAAATTTATTTATAGATTAATTTTTTTTATTTTTTTATTACAAATAAATTAACATTAAATGTGATGAAATTTGACAACATTATCATTAAGTGTGGTGAAAATTGACAACATTAATTGAATTTATTTTTGGTAAATTAGTCAAAATTAATTTTTCTCTTTGTTAGTTACCCAATTTTTCAATTGCACATGTTACTTTATTAATTTATATGTCAAAACATATTATTCCACCTAATTCCCCTAGAAATTTTGTATATATTTTTATGTAGTAATTACCAAGTCTTAGTAAATAGAAATATTTTTATATTCAAACAGAAGAAATAAGTTTTCTCACCTACCACCCTAGTTCTCGTTGATATAATTACATGTTTACCTTTGGATTATGTAAATTTCGCTGGACAAGAATAGACGGCCAGATTTTAGCAAAAAAAAAATCAGAAGACGGTAAGATAATATCATTTAGTTCTAGAATAGGAAAGATAACGATAATAGAGAATCTTTGCACAAACAAAAAAAACGATAATAGAGAATCTTTTGAGAGAGAGGTTTATATGGGAACTTCATAATTTTGGTTTCACAAATTTATCTTGACAAGGAAATTGGGAATATAGTTGTTTAGAATCTTTTTGGAAGAGTTCGTTCTTACGTGAATCCAAACTACACAAAAAGTCAAAGATTTAGTTTCTTTTTGTGTGTGTCAAAATGTTTTTGAATATTTTGGACCAAAACCTTGACTTTGAATAATTACCATGAAAAAGATAATATATTGAATGTTCATATATATAAAAACATCTTTGTGTTTACAAATTGAAAAGGCATGGCTAATATTTTTTTTCTATGTCGTGGGACGCTAAAATTTGAGTGGTGAGCCATAAGCTTCCACTAATTTCAAGATCCAAACTCGTATCTTATAAAGATTCTTGTTTTTAAAGAATCTCTCACAAACACTAACGCTCTTCCCTGGCAAGGGTATGTTGCACGCTTTACACTTATCGATTGAAAATTGTGTAAAACTCTCCAAATGCATTAAACATATATATAAAAAAAATCTGTATCTAAATAAGAAAATGTTTCGTCAAAAAAAGAAAACAAAATAGAATCAAACAGTTAATTAGTTTCTGAATATTATAATTTTAAATATAAGATAGAAAACAAAAAACAATGGATTGCAATCATTAGTTATAGCTGAAAATATTATATTCACATTATGACACTAGAACTTGGATCAGTCTGTGATAATAATCGATTATTGCAATTGGTTGGTGGGTTGTCTTCCCGTGAATTTTGGGCTGTATTGTATTTACGTCAACATTTTTTCTTATTTTAAATTACAGAAATATAAAAATTTGAAAGCTCTTTATCTTCATTGGTGGGAGAGTCCTAATCCTTTAATCACCCATAGTCCCAAGTTGTATTTTTATAGTGACAAAAAATTGGACCACTGGATTGTTGTATCAATCGAAAATGACATATATGCTTTTGTTTCAATCTTCCATCTATTATTATTTTTAAAACAAACAACTATAGTTAATTTCCCAAATCATCTTTTTCAAAACAAAAAAAAGTTTCCCAAATCATATAATATACACAACTATACACAACTGCATTTAAGTGTTTTTACCGTTATGGAGAGCTTTACTTTGAAATACATGTATACTACAACTAGTGGAGTACGATATATAAGCTATTGGTTTAGTGGTAGATCCAGTTATTATTTAAGTATTTGAAATTCATTTTGTGTGGGCACAAGAGTACTGGTGAAAATGAAAGGAAAATAAACAGATAGAAATGGTGTTTATAAATTATAATGATGGAGAAATATAAAGATAATTATTTTATGAGTTAATTTGAAAAGTTTGGATTTAAAAAATATCCATAACAAATCGAGAATAAATACGGTAATCAGGCCCGGCCATGTGCATGTGTAAGAAGTGCATTTGCACATAACCAATCTATAAAAATCGATTTGTTAGTCTAATTTTAAGGTCCGTTTCTTTTGTTTTTATATAAATATGATAAAATTAGGGTCCTCTTTGCTGAATTTTATTATATTAATAAGATTTTAAAAAAAGTTCCCAGCACTTGGCCTTTTTTTTATAACGAGTTGGGCCTGACGGTAACCATATCCTTTCTGAAATGACACAACTGTCTCGAACTCAAACAATTTTACAAATTGAAACGTTAGAATTTCTCCATGTCCTATAAATTGTTTGGGGAAGAGGTTGGAGAAAGGTGTGATTTGAAAGTGATTGTTTAGAGTTAACTCGATTAATTAATAAAGGATGACAAAACACGGAGTTGAAAAACATATTATCCGATGGTGGATTCAACAACTACCTCATTGTTTTTTGGAATATGTAAACCGAGAAAGAAACCAAGCGGCATATATGTTAGCAAAGAAAGCTTACGAGAGCTATAAATTGTATACTTGTTTCACGATTTCGTCTAAATGGTTTGTAGTTCTAAAAGCTATATTATTCTTTTACAATATAATTCACAAAATATATGTTAAAAATAAAAAAAAATTGAGAATAAATCGATTTTTTAAAAAGTGTATATTTAAATAAACATTTAAAATAAAATAGATATTTTTTGGCATTTCATGACCTTTTTTGTAACGTCAATTTATGCTAGTTGAGTAGTATTGTCTTATGCAATCAAATGGTCTTTAACTGAATAACATGACTAAGAGCCCATACTCTTTAGTTTGTTAAACATAATGTATGGCCCGTAACAGAATAAAATAAAATGGGTTTACTTTCTAAAACAAGCTTTATTTGAATACCATTTACAGTTTGGGCCGAAATAAAAGCACTGAGCAATCCATTCCAATTGTTTTGGTCGAACACTTCTGTACAATAATTAGAGAATTTATTCTAATATATTATGTCATCATTACCAAATATCTTAATGAGATATCGTAAACTATAATTTTTTTCGTAAATCTCGATCTAAAATATTCCATGTAGTAGAGAATATATACTCTTACGTTGTTAAGGAAGTAAGTAATAATGTTATGATGTGGTAGAGAATATATATTTTTATGTTATTAAGGAAGTAAGTAATTAAGTTATATGTTTACATATCCGGCAATTTTTTCAAGAATTCAATATCGAGTTAAGACATAAGAGTTGCTTGTTTCCCATCAGATCAGAAACACTATAAAACGTAACTTAACATTAAAATTATTTACTGAGAAGAAAAATACAACAAACCAAATAAAAACGGAGATTAATTTAATTTGAATTAAACTATACGTTCTTAAGTTAAATACTTCTTAGATTTATCATATAAGTTTTTAATATACATAGATTAATCTCCCTAGTTTTTTTGTTTTTTTTTTGAGTCACAATCTCCCTGGATTCAGGAATTTAGGGTTTTTATATTAAGTTAAAACAGACGATTTATTTACTTAATTGTTGTATTACAGAATAAATTAAGAAAGAAAATATTTTCCTTGATCCTTTTCTTTTTGCTTGAAAATAAAGTAATGAAAATATTAAACAAAACCAAAAAAAGAAAGAAAGATTCTCTAGGTTTATGTAAAAAAGGTAAAACTCCAACAGTAAACTTTTTCTTTCCCAAATCACTGCAATAATTATAAAACAACAGTCTGTCTCTCTTTCTCTCTCCTCCTTCATCTTCTTCTCATAGCCGGCGATACACAGAGAGAGACACACACACAGCTCAAGATTCTCTTCCCGACATTTTCTCTTTCCCAAACTCTCTTCTTAGTCTGAAATATTCAAACTCTTTCCCTACAAAATCTCCGGATCGATCTGTTAAAAAAAAGAAAGAAGATGACCAATTTAGGTCTCTCTCTCTTCTTCTTCTTCTTCCTTCTCCTTTCCGTTTCATCAGATCTAGAAGCTGATCGACGAGCTTTAATCGCTCTTCGTAACGGTGTCCATGGACGTCCTTTACTCTGGAATCTCACAGCACCACCTTGTACTTGGGGTGGAGTCCAATGTAACTCGGGTCGTGTCACTTCACTTCGATTACCCGGTGTGGGTTTATCAGGTCCTTTACCTATCGCTATCGGAAACCTAACAAAGCTTGAAACTTTATCTTTCCGGTTCAATGCATTAACCGGTCCAATCCCACCTGATTTCTCTAACCTAACTCTTCTACGTTACTTGTATCTTCAAGGCAACGCTTTCTCCGGCGAGATTCCTTCGTTTTTATTCACTTCTTTACCTAACGTGATTCGTATCAATCTTGCTCAGAATAATTTCTCGGGTCGGATCCCGGATAATGTGAACTCAGCTACCCGGTTAGCTACTCTTTACTTGCAGGATAATCAACTTACTGGTCCGATCCCGGAGATTAAGATTCTGTTACAGCAATTCAATGTCTCTTTCAATCAGTTAAACGGGTCTATTCCGGATCCGTTGTCTGGTTTGCCTAAAGCTGTCTTTGAAGGGAACTCTCTGTGTGGTAAGCCGTTGGAAGCTTGTGCTGAGACTGGAAACGGTACTGTGATAACTCCGGGGAAAGGGAAGAGTGATAAGTTATCAGCTGGAGCTATTGCTGGAATTGTGATTGCTTGTTTCTTTGGACTTCTATTGTTCTTCTTGATCTTGTTCTGTCTCTGTAGAAAGAGGAAGAAACAGGATAATGTTGAATCAAGAAGCATTGAAGCAGCTGCTCCTGTTGCTAAGGAGTCTGCGGTGGTGGGTAATGTTCCTACTTCGGTGGCTAACGGTGCAGCTCCGGTGGTTAATGGTGGATCGAAGAATCCTGTAGTGAGTAAAGATCTGACGTTTTTTGTGAAGTCGTTTGGCGAATTTGATCTGGATGGGTTGCTTAAGGCTTCAGCTGAAGTTCTTGGTAAAGGAACGTTTGGATCTTCGTATAAGGCGAGTTTTGAGCATGGATTAGTGGTGGCTGTGAAACGTTTGAGAGATGTTGTGGTGCCTGAGAAAGAGTTTAGAGAGAAATTGCAGATTCTTGGATCGATAAGTCATGCTAATCTTGTGACATTGATTGCTTATTACTTCAGCCGCGACGAAAAGCTCGTTGTTTTTGAATACATGTCTAGAGGAAGCTTGTCTGCGCTTTTACACGGTAAAGCAACAAACCTCTCCTTTTCATGTTTGTTTCCGATTTCGGTTCTTTAGTGAATATAGATTAGCTAAAAATTGGGTTCTTTTTGGGATTTACAGGGAACAAAGGAAGTGGTAGGAGTCCATTGAATTGGGAAACAAGAGCCGGTATAGCGTTAGGTGCCGCGAGAGCGATTAGTTACCTTCATTCGCGTGATCCAACAACTTCTCATGGCAACATTAAATCTTCTAACATTCTCTTGTCTGAATCCTATGAGGCTAAGGTCTCTGATTATGGTCTTGCACCTATGATCAGCCCTACTTCTACACCTAACCGCATTGATGGTTACCGAGCTCCTGAAGTAACCGATGCGCGAAGAATCTCCCAAAAGGCTGATGTTTACAGTTTCGGCGTTCTCCTTCTTGAACTACTCACAGGTACAACACACGCAAAAAGAACTAGAGATCTTTGAAAAATCGCATTTTCGCGCAAAATGTGATTGAAAATTTGGATTTTGTTTTGCAGGGAAATCTCCAACGCATCAGCAGTTAAACGAGGAAGGAGTAGATTTACCGAGATGGGTTTCATCGATCACTGAACAACAATCACCATCAGATGTGTTTGATCCAGAGCTCACAAGGTATCAAGCAGAGGGTAATGAGAACATGATCAGGCTTTTAAAGATCGGTATAAGCTGTACGGCGCAGTATCCAGATAGTCGTCCTACAATGCCTGAAGTCACTAGGCTCATTGAGGAGGTTTCTCGTACATCTGGTTCACCAGGTCCTTTGTCTGATTGATTGATTTTTTTTTTTCGTTTTCGAGGTGGGGGTCTAAATTGATCGATTTCAAAATTGTTTGGTCTAAATTTGAATTTCTTTAAATAGTCTGTTCGGTGATTCTTGAAGTCCGTTGAGAGATACGTTGCTTAATTTTTTTTTATAGCTTTGAAGAACTATAGAAATTGTTTAAATATATATATCATTGTTTGAGTGTGGAACAAAAATTATCATGTCTCTTTTTTCTATTGGCCCCTCCATTGATCCTTCTAACCAACTAATAATGCAACAAAACGGCAGAAACAATAAAAACAAAACTGTTTGTCAAATTACTAGTACTGTTTTCGATAAATTGTTTGGTTTCTTTCTCCCAAATCCGACCAATCATAAAAAGGTCAACGACAAACATTGTTGTCTTTCTTCAAGTTCAAGTTTTTTTTTTATTATTTATAGGTGAGTGACTAAATATATATACCATGATATAAATATAATTTTGGTAACGGGTCTATTCAATTTCTTAGTTGAATCTGCCAAGTCCCCACCTTTCGAAATTCAAATTCAGATAATTTGGTAAAGCCATTAAAACAAAAAGTTTTCTTCATCTTTCCTTCAACCTTTAAATTAAACTTCAAATGGACTCTCTTCAAGAATAAAAACAGAAGAAATACAATATCTTTATAAAATTGTAAGCACCAAACAAAAATGTTTACGAAATTGTATTGATCAAGGCATACAGGTTATCAGAAAACAATCAAGGACTTAAAGAGTGAAAGAATTAGTTGAGTGCATCATTTATCCTAGAGTTTATCTATATTGTATTGTTTGAGATGTAAATAAAAAAATGTTTGTTAAGAATAGTTATTGATTTTGGTTTAATTTGAAAGTTTAAGCGAGATCAATGGGAATTGTGATAGTGCCCCACATTTACACTTAATGTCTAGTTGATCTTGTTAAAATTGTAATCATTAAAGTTACACCAAATTTATCATAATCGATAACGTAACTAAGTTTGTTAAATATAGTGATTACTGTTACTTGTCACTTTAAACTAGTAGAGCTTTATGATTGTTTGTAATCCGTTGAATAATGATTTATGCTATCAATAAATCAGAAAGAATCAAGTCACGGTATCTAGTGGACAAGTCTTCTGAAACTTTTCAGAATAGCTAAGTGACCCTTGTACGAGAATGCGATTCATAGGCCTATGAATGATAGACCTAGATATAACAGAAAAAACCAGTCAGCATTTATTTTTCAAATCGAATTAATCGACATCCAAAACAAATTTTTGACCCTGTCTCGAGATTTAGATTTATAATTTGTAGAAGACATAAAATTTTGAGATGTTTTGGAAAACAAAACGTAAAATATCGTATTTTATGAAAAAAGTAACAGATTAAGTATAGTACTAATTCTTGATCAGTTTTTAGGTGGCATGGATCATTTTACACCGAGTCATTCATGGACAACGTTTTCTTCTCTTGTTGTATAACTCATATCCATGTGGGTTCACATGCACATGTATATTTAAGTGTATTTATTTTATTTTATGTTATTTTATTTTATGCTTTTGCCCAAGAGAATGCCACATATCTTATCTTAGGCTTAGCCTGTCAAATCCATATAAAGAATATTTAAGGCTTTACAACTTGTGGTTCATTGTCCTATAATCATAAATCTTAAACTTTTGCCAGCTCATAAAAATCACTAATCGACCATTTTATTCCTTATATTATTCTAGTACAAAGTTTGTTTGAACATTTTTTTTTAATTTGTTTGAACATGGTTACCGAATATGATGTATATATATTATTAATTTTATCGTATATGAGAATAACTAGCAACCATACTATGATATCACACATACTAATAATTCATGAGTTGGAAATATAGTTAATTGAACTAATACGTAATCCAACTAGAAATTTAGATAAACCATAATATGATAAGAAGATGAAACTTGCGTCAACATATAAACAAGATGCATAAATATATGTATTATACATACATAGTAAAACAATTATACAGACTCGTGATGTCTGCAAAATATTTTTCTCGTGAGATTTTATAAAATTAATTTGTGAAAATACATTATGATAAAACTAAATTTGTTTGAGACCGACAGAGCACACAACATGGCCACCTCATCGAGACAGGATTGGACGCGGTTTCTCTCCAACGCCAATAATTATGCCAACAATAAAATGTAAAACCCAATTGTTGACATTAAAAGGGGTACATTCGGAAAAATAATTACCGTCTTTATATTAATTTAACAATCTCTACAAAATTAATTTAATTTTAAATTTGTTATTCTACGTTACACCAATTGATTTACGCAGGGCATGTTATTTTGTTGATGCGACTGCCATGATCGCCGAGCAAAACGGTTACATGACTGCTCTACTTTTTGTTGTTCATTCCGATCAACTAAAACATAGCAAATTTGTTTCTTCGAAGCTTGAATTATCTAAGTGTTAAGTTTCAGGCTGGCCCAACTAGATTATATTTTATCATGGGCCCATTTTGTAAGCGTGTGGTCCTTTTGTGTGAATGGGCTATTTGATGGATAATAGAGAAATAGACCCACGTCGGTGAGATGTTCGAATTTCAAGTAATTTCATATTTGTTTTGAGGACATTGGAAATTTTTGTTTTCTTTTTCACTGGAAATTTTTATTATTAAATTTCGAAAAATACAAAATAAGATACAACTCTAGATATAAATCCACACATAACCGGCCCGAGAGTTTTACGGAAAACCAAAACCCGAAAGTTTACCGGAAAAATAAAACCTAAATAGATTAGCTAGAAATGATCTTGAATTCATAATTATCACATGCTACAAAAATACGACATAAACATTCACAATCAACGGAGAGTATGGAAAGAGCAACATATAAAAACATATCATGCTCACAAATATGTTGAGGTAAGAGGAGACCGCGAATAAATGACCCAAATATGATGAATAAAGATAGCAAAACAAAAAGAGGGTTCGCCCCATCTTATATAATATTTTAAGGTTCCACTAAGTTAAAGCTTTGACAAGTTGTCATGTGTCACTTTTGGTGTTGTCAATTAATGTCTATTTTCATAAACATTTAATTATGACATTTGCCCTTTTAGAATTTAGAATTTTGTATTGATTTTTTAAAAGAAAAATGTGATATCAATTTTAATTTAAAATACATTTAATATCAAATTATCTTCATAAATTTATTGACAATATATATAACCATATTCTAATATATATTCTTTTTTTACAATAATATGATAGATTTGTATAGATTTTAAATTAGTTCACATAAAATAGTTTAAAATTCTAATTTAATTTTTAATCTTAACTTCACTAAAATTATAAATTGTGAACATAAATCTTATACATCACTTAATTAGCTATATATTTAATATATATATATATATATATATAAGAACAATGTTCTATACCTTTTAATATATACAATGTTCTATACTTTTTAATATATACTCTATCATAAGATATTTCAACAATGTTCTATCTTAATTTTTTTTTACAAATAACATTGTATATATCCAATAATTTGCTACAAATATTTAGTCTCTGAACCTAAATAGTTATTTACTATAAACACCAAACTTCCGTAATATTGAATATATAAATAATAAATAATAATTATTCTATATTATACCATGTTAAATTTCAAATCCACGCACCGCGTGGACATACCCTAGTTCTCTATAAAAAAGAGATAGTCGCCGCCGATCTCCGACCAAGGATGGATCTTCTTCACCGCCGTACGTCTCCTTGCGTCTTCGTCTAAGCTATCTCTTTCCCTCTGCCGGTTGTCGTCCCTTCCCGACGAAATCGACGTCCCCCAACTCCTCTTCTCCATAGCTTTCGTTACTGTTTCATGGCTTTCAATTCTGAGTCTTCGGGAAGAATCATTTTTCTCTGTCCGTTGTCGTCGGAAACGGTTTGTCTCCTTCCTCGAGATGGTGTCCTCCCCTTTGATTTGAGCCCTCTTGGTCTCACCAGACGGTAAACCGCGTGTTGATCGGAGATCCGCTCTTCATCTACTCCGGTTGATGCCAATCTCAGGGACGAAAACCCCCTATCCGCCGCCAGAGCCAGCGGATCCGCCTGATCCACCAGATTCACCCCACCGTACATTTTATAGTTGTTTCTCCTCCTTGTTTGCTGCAGTTTTATCGATCTCTTATGTCCCTCTCCTTCCTCGCTCATACCATTAGATCTACCACCTCTCTCCTCCATCGTGCTTTTAACGTCGATCCTTCTCAGTATGCGGCTTCAACCATTGCTCTATGGACATCACAAACCGATCCCTCGACAAGATCTCACTTTGATTTCTCAATCTCAGCAAAGCCCTCTCTCGCCGGCCGAGTCTTCTCCTTTGATAAAAGATTAGGTTTGGCTATGATTGCCATCTTCGGTCCAACCATACTGGCGTGGTTCAACTATCTGGCCAATTCATCTCCGCTCCTCCTCCATGACCCCAACTGCTCAAAATCTCATCTCTTGATCGACAATACTCACTTATGAGCTTGGGCCCTAATGAGATGTGGGATTCATGGCCCCTTTGTTGTTGTCGGCCCATTAACAAGCAATCCACCTCAGTCCATTATAATCTCCAAAGCGACAAGTACCTTCCAACCGCGCCAAAGTAAGCTGCCCCGGCCCTCTCTTGAGGAGCTTATTGTCCACTCGACTAGTCACCTTAGAGTGATTAGATATGAGCTTATGGACACTACATCTACTTCTCTCCATCGGGCGATGTTAAAGCTATCAAGCACACCATCATATTCAGAACATCCACAATCAAAAGCTAATTATAGACATTCAAAGCCTTCTTCCTCTGAGTTTGTCCACGGATCTAGAGCGTCCTTGAAGTTGCTCCTGCCATTCAACAAGCTCAGACCATTAGAGACAGCATTTCATGTACGCTCTCCAACCCTTTCCATGGAGGGCATCAACGTCGGGCCATATTTCCGACTATCTATTGCTTCTTCAAGCTTTCGCTTTAAGGAATCGGAGAAAGCTTCTTCACGAGTTTTTCACCACGTCGAGCAAGCTTCGACACTTAACGCTTCTATCTTTCATTTTATTGCAATCGTGTTGTTAATTGTATCGCCATCGAGCATGTTTCGGATTGTAAACCACTTGAACTTTTAATCTTAATATAAGTGTGACAAAAAAAAACGATAGCAAAAATTTTGAAACTTTTGTTAACAATTAAGAAAAAGGCAAAAAAGTTTGATTTCTTTTCAAAAAAATACATGAGTTCTTTCAGAAGGAAAAAATGTAAGTAGGTAACACTATGATGACGTCATGGGTACCGTAAGTTTGCGTCGGCACTTGGAATCACCATGCACCAACAATAACAAACAAACAAACAATGCAAAACCCACTAACGGAGTACTAACAAAAACCCTCCAATCAAACGATGTTAAATTTATTTATTACGAAAGATCATTTGTAAACATTGACAAGAATTATAATATTTTTTTTTAGACGTTAATTTTTGTTAGTAATATAATTTGTTTCTCTTGGTTAAGAGAAAATTAAACTCTAATTCTAAATAATGAGTTTTGAGACATGCGCAAAGAAGACAAATATGAAATGTGGCCGATGAGGTGTTTTTGCTAAAACATAATGAACTTTGCGCGTGAGCATACTCGCTTACACGTGTCTAACACTCGCTTTGATGGCTTTTTCTGAAATGTGTATATACACGTCTCAGTGTAATGTTTCCCCTATGAAATCATAGTTTGGATTAATTAAAAAAATATATCCATAATGCATTCATATAGTTTCTTAACTTTACCTTAAATACTTATGTAATTGGCCAATTTTTTCTTCAGTTTAATGGGTTTTATTAGTATTCGAAGTCGGTAGTCCGAAAAACCAACATGTATAATTTAAATAACAATAAAACAGAAAAAAAAACTTATGACCAAATGGAAATATGGATATAAAAACATTATGGTTGGATAAAATTTATAATTAAAAGAAGACACGAGAAGAAATGTAGGTCCACAAACCACAAACATGGTTTTGAATCTCTCACTCTCTCTATATATAGGTTGTTGTGTAGCTTCCTAAGTCTTGGTAATACAACATTCTAAGTATATTAGGTACCTATTTGAGCATATCTCCACCTATATAAAGTAAATATATCTCTATATATATATAGAGAGAGAGAGAGGAGAGATGGGGAGGCAACCATGTTGTGACAAAGTAGGGTTGAAGAAAGGGCCATGGACTGTTGAAGAAGACAAGAAGCTTATCAACTTCATCCTCACCAATGGCCATTGTTGTTGGAGAGCTCTTCCCAAGCTTTCTGGTTTGATCTCTTTCTCTGCCTCATCCAAACGACACTGTATAGAATATAGCTCATGTTCAAAAAGTTTTACTTTTTCTAAACACTTGTTTTTTATCCTTTTTCTTATCGACGAAAACGATACTGTTTTTATATATTTTCCGTATTTAGAAAGTTTACTTCATGAAACGTCCCTTTTTTTATTCGAGTTTTTTTAAGTATCAGATCTATTTTTTTCCTACTGATTTCGTATTTGGACAAATCCCAAAAATACCAAAGTTTTGTTATATGTTCGATATTTTTCTGTTGACGAATTATGCATCATGATCTCTATAAGTATACATACACTAGTATGATTTTGCACCAATAATCAAACAAATACACTTTCTAGCATTTCCACAAGAAATTCACACTAATTCTTACCTTTGCTTTTTGTAGTGGAACATTTATCTATTTTTTGGACTTCCAAAAATTATTAGATTGATAATCATAGTGTTTGGCCCATATAAATCATAGTGTTTTCGTGGTCCTCACACGTTATCATATTTTCCTGATCAAATTTTCTTTTCATTGATTCCTTGCTAATCAATTAATAACTTATGTCTAGTTAAACTTTCAACCAAATTGATCGTTACTTTGGTTAATTAATAAATGCAGGATTATTGAGGTGTGGTAAAAGCTGCAGATTGAGATGGATAAATTATTTAAGGCCTGATTTAAAAAGAGGTCTTTTATCAGAATATGAAGAACAAATGGTCATTGATCTTCATGCCCAACTTGGCAATAGGTTTATTTCTTTCTCTTCACCAAAATTATTATATCTTATATATATATATATATTCTAAAATTTATAAACAATAATTCACTTACCTTAACTTTGACATTGTAACTAACTCATAATAGAAATATAAAAAGATGATGACCATTAGATTTCAAAATATTCTCAAGTTATCAGAGAAACATGACAAAAGTCAGTAAACCTCAAACTTCATCTCTTCTTTTGCATGAAAGAGATTATTAGCTATCACATCTTTACGACTCTATTTAGTCGTATTTTTTAACCCGAGTAATTTAGTTAGTCTGTTGAAATACAGGCAAGATCATTAGTTAAATTCTCATTTATAAGAAGTTTTTGAATCTTCTTTATTTGTGCAGATGGTCAAAGATTGCCTCTCATCTACCTGGAAGAACTGATAATGAAATAAAGAACCATTGGAACACACACATAAAGAAAAAGCTAAGGAAGATGGGTATTGACCCTTTGACCCATAAGCCTCTCTCTGAAGAAGAAGCTTCACAACAAGCTCAAGTGAGTAAGAAAAGCTTATTGCCTCATCACGATGACAAGAACCCAATAGAAGACCAACAAACCAAAGACAAGCAAGAACAACATCAATTAGGCCAAGATTTGGACAAGAATTACAACAACACAAAGTCAATTGCTAATGATGATGGGTTTTGCATTGATGAAGTTCCATTACTCAATCCACATGAGATCTTAATGGACATCTCATCTTCTGCTGATCAAAATCATCATCATAGTAATGATGATCATAATGGCAACATTAGTAACTCCACCTCTCCCTCGTCCTCGTGTATATCACCAGTATTACCGGGTGATGAGTTGTCAAAGTTTCTTGATGAAATGGAGACTCTTGACCTCGAGTGGCTCTCATCAGATGATTCACTAGGAGGCCGGGATAACATGAATTACAAAGACGACAAGTTCAACAACAATGTTGATACGATGAACTTGTGGGACATCAATGATCTAAGCAGCTTGGATCTGTTCATAAATGACGATGATGATGGCTTTGTTGGAAATGGTAATGGATGTTCAAGAATGGTTTTAGATCAAGATTCATGGACATTTGATCTCCTTTAAATTTTAGCCTTTTTTCTTAATGTTTTTAATTAGATTTTTGTTTGTTTTTAAAGTGGAGGATTTGGGTTGGTCATTGGTGTTGCTATTCAGTGGATAATTAGGTGTAAAATACATGTAATAAAGAGTGCAATTGTGAACACAACCTTTTCTTTTCTCTGTCTTTTCCTTGATTTTCTTACATAGTTTTTGTGGAAACATATATATACACATCATTAATTAAAGTTTAACCGATCATATGTACCAAATGATATGGTTTTAACATGAATACTTTATTTTCCTTTTTAAATTCAGAATCTTTACTGACAGACCAAAATGATTTTTAAAAATTCAACATACCGTACATACACGTTAATCTAAATAGAGAAAATTACTTTCAATCACATTGAGAAACTAATTGCTAGAAAGGTTTGTGGTCAATATCCAATAATGTCTCTCATTCAGATTGTTTTCATTGTATTCCTTTTTACCGTCTAATATACTGTGCCAATTTTAGAAATCTCTCTTAACGAAATCATTTAAATTGCATTCCAAAATATTAAAATAACAACCCTAAGAATCGAAATTTTTATCAAAATTTTTTATCACTCCAGTGGTTCATCGATTATAAATATATATATATGTGTGTAAGTATAACCACTATATGGTTTCAGTTCCAGAGAAGAAAACACTATAGGGTTATATTTTTTGGTTGTTGCTAAACCACTATATGGTTATATTAGAGTCCATTTAGCTGAAAAGTCTTTTTCCCGGCTACTATAAATATTACCTAAGTTCCACTTATACAAAGAAAAAATGTTGAGAGTTTATAATATGTAAAATACAATCGAACAGAATTAGAAAATACTAAATGATGATACAATAATGGCGTCATGGTGATGAAATCATTTGCTACAATAGTATTTGATAGACTACAACAATACAACGTCACAATCATGATTGGATCTCTTCCGATTTATTAATAACCTCCACCTACCAAATATTCTCAATCTCACGTTCAATCAAACTTGAAAGCACTTTTGGTGGACCATCGATTCTACACTCATTTCCTATACAAATTTTTAATTTATATATCTATACACGTACAAAAAATATGGGGATTTTGGCTATCCCATTTCATACTGCATGTTGAATTTGATCACATGTCGTTTAGTGATATATCATGGTTTTTACCGGTTTTCGACCATGATATAAGTCATTTTATCGAATCTTTTCGTTGTATTTCGGATATTTTTAATGTCTTAACAGGTTATTACACGTGAGGAGCTTATTTGGTGAATACAGTGCATTTTGGAACGTAAACAAGGTTGGAGCCGGATTTTGCAAGAAAAGAAGCCGATATGAAGCAGCCTGTCGATCGACAGCTACATTGCAGCCTGTCGATCGACAGACACATAGAAGATCGATCGACAGGTGCTCGCAGAGACCGACCTAATACGTTTTAAAGAAGGAAAATTGTTCATTTCGGGCCAGAAGTTACCAATAAACCGTCATAAAAGCCCACCACGAGTTTTACCTCTATAAAATAGTTTATTTTAGGTTTTTAGATCATTACTTTAGTTTTTACTTAACAAAATTTAGAGAGCTTTAAGAGAGAGATTTTTAGGGTTTTTAGGGAGACAAGTTTACTTCATTACTTTGAGATTCATCGAACCCTATTATAATTCTTCTTTTACTCTTTCTTTATGCATTATTATTCAGCTATGATTTGTTTTGCTGTCATGTCTGAGTAGTTTGCTTGTTAGGTTTAAGGTAGTTCGAATGGAATGATGATGAATTGTTAGGGTAAACTCACTTGTTAGGATTATCTGTTAGGTTCTTCACCTAGATTGCTTTAACTCTGGTTTAGGATTCGCGACCCTAAATTTGGATATCTTAGGTTGATAGATTGACACGAAAGTGTAACTGATTAGCCAGAACTAGATCTTAGGTGAGCAAAATTACTTATTCGCAAATAAATTTGGTTTAGGGATTTTGTGAACAAATTAGATTTGAATTTAATGCTTGTTTAAATTGATTGAATTCGCAAAGAAATTTGGTTTTCTAGGGTTTAGACATAGTTAGTTTTCGCAACGACAGTTGATTAATTATATTTTAGTGTTCCAAGTTCTAGAACGGTTCTTAATTAAATCATGATTCTGTTTAACCTGCAATTCTGATTCATCCTGAGAATTACCCAAAAGCCTAGCTCTTTGCTTAATTGAATTTGAAATCAACCATCTTTCCTGTTACCAATTGATTTTGCTATTTATTTTATATTATTTTACTTAGTCGAATTTGAAGTCAATATTCCTATCGTTTGATTTGACTCCCAGTGATTCGACCCCTACTACAATTGATCTCTTAATTTGAGAGAGTAGCTCAGGGTAAATTTGAGCATATCAAATTTTGGCGCCGTTGCCGGGGAGTTAAAATCTTCCATAGGATTTTGATTCTAGAATTTTGACTAAGTTTTCTTTTTATTTTTGATTTCGTTTTTTTATTTTTGGTGTTTCAGGTTTATGCCTTCTAGCAGAACCAGAAGCAACAAGGATAAAGAGTTAGCAGATTTTGTTCCAAAGTTGGGAATTTTGGAAAGTTAGCGTAGATGGTTAATCGTGCTTTGTTTGCTCTTCCGAATGCTGAGGAAGAATTTGTTGACAGACATAGTAATCGGTACAACAATCTGGGAGACCCCATTGATGAAGCTGGTAATATCATCGAGGGTGAGGATCCGGTTGCAGCAGAGCGTGCTGAGCTAGATCGTCAAAGGGTTGAGTTGGAGAGCCAGCGCGCTGAGATTGAGCATCTGGCTCAGGCGAATCGCGGACCTCAGGGGGCAGTAGTTAACCAACGCACTTTGGGAGACTACTACCGTCCTGAAGAACATTACGCCAACAGGGCAGCGATTCGACCTCCTAGATTTGAGCGGAGGGATTTTGAGTTGAAGCCTGCGTACTTCTCTCTTGTGGCTCAACATCAGTTCCATCGTCACCCATCAGAGCACCCCATGGATCATCTTGAGATGTTTGAGGATCTTGCGTCAAGCATCAAGGCTAACAACGTGTCGAAAGACTACATTATGTGTAAGCTCTACCCATTTTCTCTTGCTGGAGAGGCAGCCTCTTGGCTGAAGCAGTTGGAGCCAAGCTCACTGACTACTTGGAGAGATACCAAGAGTGCTTTCCTGAGTCACTTCTACGATGAGTCTCGCTCAGAGGATCTACGAGCTAAAATCTCAACATTCGTTCAGAATCTGACGGAATCATTCAAAGCTGCGTGGGAAAGGTTCAAGGGATATCAGAGAGATTATCCTCATCACGGGATTACGGAGGTTCACTTGCTGGGTATATTCTACAGAGGAATAGATTGGAGACATCAGATGACTTTAGATGTGTGACGCCCGTAAACCATTTTTTTGTAAAATAGAGGGGCTGTCGATCGACACACTTGTGGTCTGTCGATCGACAGGGCTCTTAAGGGCTGTCGATCGACATACCTAGTGGTTGTAGATCGACAGGTGCTCGAATTGGCTGGTTTTCTGGTTCGATTTAAGTCGTTCAATTGGACCGGGCCGGTTTGGGTAAACCCTAGGGCTTCGTATATAAGGGTTTTTGGCTGCATTTGGGCGAACCAAGTCCAAAAAACGCAGCAGGCAGAGTTTGAGGGGAGTTCTCTGTTTCCTGTGAGTTTTTGAGAATTAGGGTTTCGTTCTTGAGAGTTTTGGAGGAGATTTCTTGTGGAGATTGTCGTGGATTCGTGTCTAGCCTCAGCTCTACCGTTTTCTTTCCAAATAACTCGAGGTGAGTGCGTGACCATGGCTTCTGGGCCGGTGGATTCGTTAGGGTTGTTTGGTGGTAGGTTAAGAATCGTTGCTTTGATAATGTTTGTGTTGAATCTGTCTGTGAATTGCGTGTGGATTGTTTGGATTGTGTTTATTCGTGCAGGTTTCGTGTTAACGCAGAGGAGGAATCGATCCGAGAGGATAATGATCGATTTCCCATGAATCTGCGTCGACCTGTCGATCGACAGCACTAGGGTGTGTCGATCGACAGGGTCACACGAGAGCTGTCGATCGACACCTAGAGGTTGTGTCAATTGACAGGTGATCGAGGAGCTGTCGATCGACACCTAGTGGTTGTGTCGATCGACAGGGTTCTGTGGAGCTGTCGATCGAGAGGCACCGTGGGTGTGTCGATCGACAGGGTCCAGTTGAGCTGTCGATCGACAGGCACCGTGGGTGTGTCGATCGACAGGTCTGAACAGGGGTGTCGATCGACACCTAGTGGTAGTGTCGATCGACAGGCCGCCTGTTGGGCTGTGGTTGAGCCGTGTTGTTGTGTTTGTTTGTGTGTTGTTTGATGCGTGTTTGCCTGAGCGGATCCATCGCGTCTGTGTGCGCAGTCGTAGATGGGAGGACCGTCTCACTGGGTATTTGTGATAATACTCACGCATCTCTTTTATCCATGTGATGCAGGTAAAGGCAAATTGTGATTGTGGAATCATGGCAACGAAGAGGGAGATGATCTAGGGTCTCGGTTTCGTGCTGTGTGTTGTTGTTAATTTCACTTCTGTTTTAGAACCCCGCTAGGTTGCTGGTTTTATTGCATTGGAATTTGTTATTGGAATTGTTTGGTTTAGATTTAATGGAATTCTTATTTTGGTTATCCGCTGTTGTTTGATTGTCTGCGTTGCTTGGTTGTTGAGGATAGCATTTATGGGAATGCTAGTCCGAGACCAATGGTTAATGTGTTTTAAAAAAAAAAAAAACGGGTTGGGTCGTTTCAGTTTGGTATCAGAGCGATACGGTTTTAGGACGGGCTAGAACTGCTAGGATTGAATTTGGTAAAATTGCAATTCTGTGAGTTTTGGGGTTCTAGATCATCTTCCTTCGAGCCTTTAAAGAGATTCCACGGTAAGTGTTGATTGTTGTGTTTGAGTCTTTCTAGTTCTTAGCTGGTCTGCGTGTGAGTGCAGTGAGATGGCTAGAGGAGCTAGAGGGCGTGGTCGTGGGGGCCGAGGAGGCCGAGGCCGGGGTCGCAGACTCGTTGAGGAGCCAGTCGTGAGTGAGGCTCAGAGTTCCGCGCATGGGCCTGCGGCAGGTCAGCAGTCGGTTCATGATGGGCAGACTGCCAGTGTGACTGCCAGTGTGGGGGCCAGTGTGGGTCCTGTAGGGGCTGGTTTGGGTCCTGTTTGAGGCTGGTGGTGCTGGTGGTGCTGGTCCAGCTGTGGGTGCGGTTGCGGCCGCGGGTGTAGCCCAAGCTAGAGATGACCGTTTGGCTGACCTGCTGACACAGTTGTTGGAGCGGTTACCGGGTGCGGTGCCAGTGCAGGCTCCAGTGGTGCCACGAGTGGCAGAGGTGCAGCCGAGGGCTGCTGTTGCTGAGGAGGTTCTGTCGTATATCCGTATGATGGAGCAGATGCAGAGGATCGGTACGGGTTCTTTTGCGGGTAGTGTGAAGCCTGAGGAGGCTGATGAGTGGCGGATGCGAGTGGAGCGGAACTTTCGCTCGATTAGGTGTCCTGAGGGATACAAGGTTGATTTGGCGGTCCATTATTTGGACGGTGATGCACATCTCTGGTGGAGGAGTGTGGAGGCTAGATGGGCCGGGACTGCGATGGCGTGGTCAGATTTTGTGACGGAGTTCAACTCCAAGTTCTTTCCTCAGGAGGCGTTGGATCGTTTAGAGGCGAGGTTCTTGGACTTGTCTCAGGGCATGAGATCGGTGCGGGAGTATGACGTGGAGTTTAACAGACTCCTGGGTTATGCTGGTAGGAGCTTTGAGGATGAGCAGGCTCAGGTTCGGAGGTTCTTGCGAGGACTTCGACCGGATTTGCGGACTCGGTGCAGAGGCATCAGGTTCGTGAGCAGAGTGGAGTTGGTAGAGGTGGCTGCACAGATCGAGGAGGATCTGAGGGAGCAGGCTGCAATTGTAGTTCCAGCTGTTCAGCCTCGGAGGCCTCAGCAGCAGCATGTGCAGCAGGCAGGTCCTGGCAAAGGCGGCAAGCCTGCGCAAGGACAGAAGAGGAAGTGGGAAGGTGCTTCGGGATAGGGCCAAAGTGGCCGAGGCTGTTACATTTGTGGGAGTCTAGACCACCAGAGGGCGAGTTGCCCGAAGCGGAGTGAGGTTCGAGGAGTTCGGACGTGCTATCAGTGTGGGGAGTCGGGGCACATCAGACCGAACTGTCCGAAGTTGCAGCCGTTGGCAGTGGCAGTGGTCCAGCCAGTAGCTCAGTATGGGCCGGTGCAGCCTTTGGATCAGATCGCGGTGATGGAGCGTCCGCCGGCTATTGCAGCGCCGGGAGAACCGAGCTCTAGACCGATCACAGGTAACTTTTAATTCAGACTTTGTAAATTCAATAGTGTAGAATGCTTAGTGCTTGTGTTAGATTGTTTGCCTGTGATAGAAAGTTAGGTTGCTTAGCACTTGGGAATTGTGTAGGGACCTTGTTTGTAGGTGGGTGTGAATCCCACGTGTTGTTTGATTCTGGAGCATCGAATTGCTTCATTACTCCGGACCATGCCGAGAGAAGTGGTATCCGGAGTGACGCTGGTGAGCGGACTGGACCGGTTATGGTTGCTGGAGGAGAATTTCTAGCTACGCATGGCCGGGCGAAGGAGGTGGATATTCTGGTAGCGGGGAGTTGATGCCAGCTGACTTAGTGATTAGTCCGGTGGAACTGTACGATGTTATCCTTGGTATGGATTGGTTGAATCGGTACAGAGTCCATCTGGATTGTCACCGGGGTCGAGTGGTATTTGAACGTGAAGGTGGCAGGTTGGTTTATCAAGGAGTAAGACCGACTTCAGGAAGTCTCGTGATCTCCCTTGTCCAAGCTAAGGCGATGATTGAGAGAGGTTGTGAGGCTTACTTGGCCACGATTGTAATGCCGGAAGCTGTTGGTGGGGTTGCTGTGAGAGATATTCGGGTCGCTCGGGATTTCGAAGATGTCTTTAGTCGTTGCAGGGATTACCGCCATCTCGGTCGGATCCTTTCACGATTGAGTTAGAACCCGGAACGACGCCGTTGTCTAAGGCGCCTTACCGAATGGCTCCAGCAGAGTTAGCGGAGTTAAGAAGCAGTTGGAGGACTTATTGGAGAAGGGGTTTATTCGACCAAGTATTCACCGTGGGGAGCACCGGTGTTGTTTGTGAAGAAGAAAGATGGTAGTTTCCGGTTGTGCATCGATTATCGAGGCTAAACCGAGTCACCGTGAAGAACAAGTATCCTCTTCCGTGAATCGATGAGTTGCTAGATCAGCTGAGAGGGGCTACTTGGTTTTCTAAGATTGACTTGGCATCCGGTTACCACCAGATTCCGATAGACGAAGCAGATGTTCGGAAGACGGCTTTCAGGACTCGGTATGGGCATTTTGAGTTTGTAGTAATGCCATTCGGGTTAACGAATGCACCTGCGGCATTTATAAGGTTGATGAACAGAGTTTTCCAGGAGTATCTGGATGAGTTCGTAATCATCTTCATTGATGATATTCTGGTCTATTCGAAGAGTCTGGAGGAACATGAGGTTCATTTGAGGAAAGTTCTGGAGAAGTTGGGGGAACAGAAGCTGTTTGCGAAGTTGAGTAAGTGCAGTTTCTGGCAGAGAGAGATGGGATTTTTAGGTCACATCGTTTCTGCAGAGGGTTCTGTGGATCCGGCGAAGATTGAGTCTATCCGAGATTGGCCTAGACCGAGGAATGCAACTGAGATCAGGAGTTTTCTTGGGTTGGCAGGCTATTATCGGAGATTCGTTAAAGGTTTTGCGAGTATGGCTCAGTCTATGACGAAGCTGACGGGAAGGATGTTCCTTTCGTATGGTCTGCTGATTATGAGATGAGTTTCGCGAACTGAAGACGATGTTGACTAGTGCACCATATTGGCGTTGCCTGAACCGGGTGAGCCTTATGTGGTGTACACAGATGCTTCGGGAGTTGGCTTGGGTTGTGTGCTGATGCAGCAGGGTAAGGTGATTGCTTATGCTTCAAGGCAGTTGAGGAAGCACGAAGGCAATTATCCTGTCATGACTTAGAGTGGCTGCAGTGATCTTCGCGTTGAAAATCTGGAGGTCTTACTTGTATGGTGGCAGAGTTCAGGTGTTCACTGATCATCATAATCTGAAGTACATTTTTACTCAGCAGAATTTAAATGTACGACAGAGGCGATGGTCAGAGTTGTTGGCTGATTACGACTTGGACATTGTTTACCATCCGGGTAAGGCTAACACTGTAGCTGATGCTCTTAGTCGGAGAGGTATGATTCATCTCAGGAGCGGGATGTGGAGAATTGGTGAGTGTGCTTAGTACTTTGAGGTTATGTGTTACTTCAGAGGAACCGTTAGGGTTAGCGGCGGCAGATCAGGCGGATCTATTGAGCAGGATCCGAGTAGCTCAGGAGCAGGATCCGGTGTTGTTAGATCTCTCCAAGGCTACTGGTTCCGAGTATCAGGTTTCTGCTAACGGGACTATCTTAGTGCATGGACGAGTCTGTGTTCCTAAGGATGAGGACTTGAGGCAGGAAATTCTGAGAGAAGCTCATGCGAGTAAGTTTCGATTCATCCGGGAGCGACTAAGATGTATCAGGATCTAAAACGGTATTATCATTGGGTCGGGATAAAGAGAGTTGTGGCAGATTGGGTTGCAGCTTGCAATGTATGTCAGTTGGTGAAGGCTGAGCATCAGGTTCCTAGTGGCTTATTACAGAGTTTGCCCATTCCAGAGTGGAAGTGGGACATGATCACTATGGATTTCGTGGTAGGGTTGCCGGTTTCTCGGACCTATGACGCGATTTGGGTGATTGTGGATCGTCTGACTAAGTCAGCACATTTTCTGGCCATTAAGAAGACAGACGGAGCGAAGGTCTTGGCTAAGAAGTATGTGAAGGAAATTGTGAGGTTGCACGGAGTGCCAGCGAGTATTGTGTCGGATCGAGATCCGAGGTTTGCTTCAGTGTTCTGGAGAGCTTTTCAGGCTGAGATGGGCACTAAGGTGCACATGAGTACAGCTAATCATCCGCAGACGGATGGGCAGTCCGAGAGGACGATTCAGACACTGGAAGATCTGTTGAGGATGTGCGTGGTAGATTGGGGTGGTCATTGGGCGGATCACTTGAGTTTGGTGGAGTTCGCATATAACAACGTTTTCAGGCGAGTATCGGAATGGCTCCTTTTGAGGCGTTGTATGGGAGGCCATGCCGTACTCCGCTATGTTTTACCCAAGTGGGGGAGAGGAGCATCTTTGGGGCTGATTTTGTTCAGGAAACGACGGAGAAGATCCGTGTTGTGAAGCTGAACATGAAAGAGGCTCAGGATCGGCAGAAGAGTTATGCCGATAGGAGAAGGAAAGAGTTGGAGTTTGCAGTCGGAGATCGAGTGTATCTCAAGATGGCGATGATGCGGGGTCTGAACAGGTCCATATCCGAGGATAAGCTGAGTACGAGGTACATGGTCCGTTCCGGGTCGTGGACGTGTGGACCAGTTGCTTATCGGTTGGAGCTGCCTCCGATTATGGAGAAATTCCATGACGTGTTTCACGTTTCGAAACTCAGGAGATGCTTGCATGCTTCTGAGGAGGTAGCAGTGACGATTCCTGCGGATCTTCAGCCAAATCTGACTGTAGGGTTGAGGCCGGTTAGGATTCTTGAGAGAAGTATCAAGGTTCTGCGCCGGAAGCGAGTACCGTTGTTGAGAGTCTTGTGGGACTGTGACGGTATTCAGGAGGAGACTTGGGAACCGGAGGCAAAGATGAAAACGAAGTTCAAGAAGTGGTTCGAGAAGCAAGCAGAAGAGTGAATTCGTTTTTCTTTGTGGTTTCCAGTTTCAGTTTTGTGTTGTGTTCACCGTGTGTGGTGGATTTTTGTATTTTCATTAAGTTGTAATGATTATGACATTTTTCCAGTGAATAAGAAAGTGTTTTTCTTATGTGTTTGACTTGAGAGTCATGTGTTTGTGGTTGGAGAACCCCGAAATGGAAGTTTTATTGCGGATAGAACTTGCCAGTTTCGGTGGAGACTCTAACGGTTCGTGTGTGTGTGTGTGTGAGAGTCTCGGAATAGAAGTTTTACGGTAGTTAGAACTGTCTAGTTCCGGGGAGACTCTGCAGGGACATCCGAGGTGAGGGATGGTCCGGGTGATCTGTGAGGATCACGGTTGTGATGGTATTCCGGGAGGGGAATATCATGTGAGACCTTAGGAGGTAGTTCCGGTCAGAGGTGCATTATAGACGTTAGGAATTGATTGCATGGCTCAGAGTTAGACCTCGGTCTTTCTTGGAGATTAGTCTCCGGCAGATCTTGAGAGATGCGTCTCTCCGGGGGACAGTGGGTTCCCCGCATACCGATCGTTCGTCAGGACTGCGCGGACTGAGATCGTGAGGGTATGGGGATGGTTTGGGAGGTTGCGACCTCTGGCAGATCTCTGCATACCGAGAGCTTGATAGACTGTGTGTCTGGATGGATTGAGGTGTGTAGAGATGATTGAGTATCGAACACCGTCAGGACTGCGCGGACTGAGGTGGGTTGATACTAGACACCTAGAGCTGAGGGGTGACGATCCCGAAGCTAGATGGTGGTTATGAGCTATGGGCAATCAATGTCTGAGACGGATCTATGTGCATAGGACGGATGAGAACCTCGAGAGGGTCTGGGAGATGTAGTCTCCGGTGTTGATGGCGGGTTAGGCCAGGGTAGATTGTTGAGTAGTGTTAGAGGATTCGAGGACGAATCCAGTTTTAGTGGGGGAGAATTGTGACGCCCGTAAACCAATTTTTTGGTAAAATGGAGGGGCTGTCGATCGACACACTTGTGGTCGGTCGATCGACAGGGCTCTTAAGGGCTGTCGATCGACACACCTAGTGGTTGTCGATCGACAGGTGCTCGAATTGGTTGGTTTTCTGGTTCGATTTAAGTCGTTCAATTGGACCGGGCCGGTTTGGGTAAACCTTAGGGCTTCGTATTTAAGGGTTTTTGGCCGCATGTGAGCGAACCAAAGTCCCAAAAATCAGAAACAGAGAGTTTGAGAGGAGTTTCTCTTGTTCCTGATAGTTTGTGGATTAGGGTTTCGTTCTTGATCGATTTGGAGAGGAATTTCGTGGTGTTTGTAGCTGAGTCTGTTCCAGCCTCATTATCCAGTAAATTCTATCCGAAAATCTAAGGTGAGTGCGTGACCATGGCTTCTGGGCCGGTGGATTCGTTAGGGTTGTATGGTGGTAGGTTAAAACTGGTTGATTGTGATGATTGATGTTGTTTCTGTGTGTTTTGTGGTGTATGGATTGTTGGATTGTGTTTGTTGTGCAGGTTTCGTGTTATCGCAGAGGAGGAATCGATCCGAGAGGATAATTGATCGATCTCCTATGAATCTGCGACGGCCTGTCGATCGACAGCACCTATGTGTGTCGATCGACAGGGGTCACACGAGAGCTGTCGATCGACACCTAGAGGTTGTGTCGATCGACAGGTGATCGAGGAGCTGTCGATCGACACCTAGAGGTTGTGTCGATCGACAGGGTCCTGTGGAGCTGTCGATCGACAGGCACCGTGGGTGTGTCGATCGACAGGGTCCAGTTGAGCTGTTGATCGACAGGCACCGTGGGTGTGTCGATCGACAGGTCTGAACAGGGGTGTCGATCGACACCTAGTGGTAGTGTCGATCGACAGGCCGCCTGTTGGGCTGTGGTTGAGCCGTGTTGTTGTGTTTGTTTTGTGTGTTGTTTGATGCGTGTTTGCCTGAGCGGATCCATCGCGTCTGTGTGCGCAGTCGTAGATGGGAGGACCGTCTCACTGGGTATTTGTGATAATACTCACGCATCTCTTTTAACCATGTGATGCAGGTAAAGGCAAATTGTGATCGTGGAATCATGGCAACGAAGAGGGAGATGATCTAGGGTCTCGGTTTCGTGCTGTGTGGTTTTATTGCTTTCCATTTCTGTTTTAGAACTCCGCTAGGTTGTTGGTTTATTGTATTGGAATTTGAATTGAACTGGTTTAGTTTTATGGAATGTTTTATTTGGTTATCCGCTGTTGTTTTGATTGTCTGTGTTGCTTGGTCGTTGAGGATAGCATTTATGGGAATGCTAGTCTGAGACCAAGGGTTAATGTTTAAAAAAAAAAAAAAACGGGTCGGGTCGTTTCACTTTGGTATCAGAGCCCTTACGGTTTTAGGACGGGCTAGAACTGCTAGGATTGAATTTGGTAAATTGCAATTCTGTGAGTTTGGGGGTTCTAGATCATCTTCCTTCGAGCCTTCAAAGAGATTGATTTTATTATATAACCACGGATTAAATTTGGGATTTAAAAAAAAAGGTCTTTAAAGATCATCTTAAATGAGACGGAAGGAGTAATGATTAAGGATGGGGTTTCAAACCATTCAAATATTTTACTACTCAACCGGAGTTAACCTCCTTGAAAAGAACAATCCACTAACCTTAAAGTTATTAAAAGGCAGTAAATTTTTTTGTTGACCAAAAGACAAATGAATATTCTTATGAACACATGATTAATTAGATATGAACTAAGAAAATTATGACTTGTCATAAATGTATTAGCAAAAGAAAATATTTTAGCATTTACTTTAACATCAATTTGGTATATTAGTTTTATTGTAATTAAATGCAGTTGACTATATACAAAAAAAAAACATTTTTAGTACATTATCAATTAGAGAAATATCTAGGAACAAATATTGCCTTATTCAACTAAGAATAACTATCAATATGCATAAACAAATTTTCATAGGATTCGAAAATGCATTTATTTATTAAGGAAACATATCAATTAGCATTAAATAGATTAGATGTAATCCTTGAATCAGAAAAAACGTTCCAGCGAAATCAATTAAACCAAAACATAAAATAATAAAATAATTATTTTGGATATTTTTCAGGTTTATGTTATAATTTATATGTTTAATAAAAAAATATTATCTATATATAAATATTAAAATAATAATCAAATTTTCAACAAATTATATTAACAAACAGACTTCTATTAACAATCAAAATCCCTACAGGCAAAAGTCATAACCTTAACAACGAAAATCTTTACAACCAAAAGTTTTAAGAAAAATTCTCTGCAACCAAAAAAATATAGCAAAAGTCTTAAGTCAAAGTTATTACCAAGCGTCTCCTAGATATCGAGAAAAAAACTTACAACTGTCATACATTCATAGGCGAAAAATCGTTTTAAATTTAGGAAACTTCGACTGATTCAAATCAGAAATTTTTAATAAAAATTAAAACATGAAGTTTTTGTAAAATAATAATGTTGAGATTTGGATTTAAAAAAAGGAAAATTTGGCCATATATTACTTAATAGACATCTAATTAATTATCTAACATTAAATAAATAAGAATTTAGTGACTAACAATTTGTGGTTTGATTTTTCATTTTTACCCTTAATGAAAAAAAAAAAAAAAAACTCTAACAATTGTCTCTTCCTTTTTGCTCTCCTTCTTCATTTACGTATTTTTTTTCCTTCCATCGTTTTTTCTTCTTCTCTCGTTGTCATGGATTGCTAACTTCAATCACAAATCATGATGGTGTTTCTTCTTCTCCTCCATTGTCGTCCTTTTTCTAGGTTAATCTGAGCGCCGCTATCACTCAATATAGTTAAATATGTTCATAAATATAATAAGTAACTATGTTTCTCATAATAGTTAATTATGTTGTTTTTCATCATGTACACTAAAATAGATAACTATATTTCTCATAATAGTTGACTATGTATGTTATTCTTTTTCATAATGCAAAATTAAATAATTGACTATGTTTGTTTAAATAAATAACTACTACAAATAACAACATTCTTTTGTAGTCAATTATGTTGTGAAATCAGTATAGTAGACAGATTAGGCTTTGAACTAGTTAAATACTGTTGATTATGTAATGTATAGTTCACTATAGCTTACATGAATAGTTGATTATTTACATTCGAATAGTTGACTATATATATTCTTATTGAATAATTCTTAGGTCCACCCCTAGGGGTGGACTAACTTCCTCCACCCCCTCTTTCTAAGCCAATCAGAAATAAGATAAAAAATAAATTAAAATAAATCAATAAAACTGAATTAATTGTAGGACCACCATTCTCTCTCTTCTTTAATTTTTTTTTCTATAATCTAACGAAACCCCAAATTATAAATACTAACCCTAAACCACAAATTCAAAACCCTAAACTCCAACTACTAAACCCTAAATCCCAAATAATAAACCCTAAATACCAAATAACAAACCCAAACTCCAAATAATAAACCCAAAACCTCAAATCCTAAACTCTAAATACTAAATCCTAAATCCCAAATAACAAACCCTAAACCCCAAATTAAACTATAAAACCCCAAATATTAAACCCTTAGGGTTAGGGTTTAGTATTTGGGATTTAGGGTTTAAATTTTAGGGTTTAGGGTTTACTATTTTGGGGTTTAGGGTTTACTATTTAAGATTTAGGGTTTAATATTTTAGGGTTTACTATTTTGGGGTTTAGGGTTTAACCATTTTGGGGTTTAGGGTTTAGTATTTGGGGTTTAGGAAAAAATGAGATTATTTAAGAAAATAAGAGAGAAAAGAGAGAATTAGTAGTCCTACAATTAATGTTATTTTTGTGATTTAATTTAATTAACCTTTTTATCTTAATTTTGATTTGTTAAAGAAGAGGGGTGGATGAAGTTGGTCCACCCCTAGAGGCGGACCTAAGTATTGTTCATTCTTATTTTGTTACAGGATTCTCAAATTTGGGAAGCATATCTATGGAGTTATGGGAGCTATGTAAAAAAAGAAACGTTTTTTTCAATGAGGGAATTTTTTTGGGATGTACTACTTTCCTTAATAATTTTTGTAAAGGCAATTTTGTCATATAATTTATTATCTCTATCCTAGTTACCTAAATTTCATTATACACAATCTAGTTTCCTAATTATCAATCCAAAAAATAATATTAAGCTAATTAACCAAAAAAACAGAGTATAAAATGTGGAAGTCTAAGACTACCTCTATTGGTGTTTTTTATTAGACTTTTTAAAATTGGAAAATAAGAAAATGAGAAGACAAAAAGAGAAAAAGTTGAAAACGGTTGTTGTAAAAGATTTTTTGGAAACGGATTTTCTCACCTTTTATACATGTTATTTATCTATTAGTTCTACTACTAAAATTAAATTAAAACATAATTATTAAATTAAAATATTAATTTTTCTTGTTTTTTGTGAAATTAAAATATTAATTTTCATCCAATTAAATAATTATTAATTTAAATATTAATTTAATGGTTGAGACTCATTAAAATTTAAGTAGTTTTTACTTGTTTAATCATGATATTCGAATATCAAAAGAATACAAAAAATAATTTATAATTTTACAAAAAATAAAATGGAAGAATATTAAATTAACAAACTAGTTAAAGCAAGGCATAGCCTAATCAATTACAAACTTGGTTTAACGATAACTTGATAAGAAAAGCTATACCTGAGATCAGTTAAGAGCATTGGACATACTTTTACTTGGGCAATTAAGTAATCTATGTTTCATTAAAACAAGGTTCTGGACAAAATAGAACAAGAACACAAACATCTTCACACGTTTAATCATTGTTCTCTAACCTACACGTTTAATCATTGTTCTTCTTCCTAAACACACTCAAATCATCACAAGTTCCAGACAGTGGATAGTCTTGGCTCAACCTAGATTGAGCTTCTTCACCATCATCATTACGAACACACAATGAATCACCAAAAGAAGTAGAAGAAGAAGAGGCTTCACACAAAACCACCTCTTCTTGTAACAACTCATTGTAGGACCAGAATTTTGGCACACTACGTGATTGGAGATGGATCGCGATAAGAAAACCGTCAAGGGAAGAGACCAGACAGACAGTGGAGTCGAGATAAGAAACTTTTTTCCTTAACTCTAAGAATCTCCCGCAATATGACGGGTTTATGAGATTCCGAGTCCCAGGATAAAACCACAGAATAACCGTGTTCGCAAATACTCGAACAACGATTCTAACGAACCGATTACTACGATACTCTCGATGAAAACTTACTGATGAACAGAGAAAGATTGTTGATAGATTTTTCTGATAGAGTCAATGTTTTTGATAGAGTTTCTGTTTTTTCAGAGCGTGAGAGAAAACAAAAAAGATGACTTCGTTTATAAAAACTGGCAGAGAGGAGTTTTAAAACCGTAGAGAAGTTTTCTCCGGTTGGTTTTCAAAACTGATGCCGGTTTAGCGAAACCGCATAGGTAACCCAAACAAAAAACGCAGCGTTTTGGGCCCAAAAACGAAAGTGTTTTTTCAGCCCATTTAGATGGTCCAAAAAAATATTTAATTGGGCCGGCAACGGTTCCTTATATACCGCTTGAAAAATTTCCAAACTTTAGATGTGAGATATTTTACATGTTACTCACTTCAACCAAAAAGTTTTTCTCATTCACTTTTCTACCAAATTTGGATAAGACAAATGCCCAATACCCAAAAAATTGTTTCTATGCAGATGAATTCGTTTCAGATCTTGGCTTTGCTTTAAGCGCCATAAGCAAGCAAAGCCTTAAAGACTTCAACGTTTTGTTCTGTTACAATCAA
Source organism: Arabis alpina (assembly GCA_900128785.1). Classification (NCBI taxonomy): domain Eukaryota; kingdom Viridiplantae; phylum Streptophyta; class Magnoliopsida; order Brassicales; family Brassicaceae; genus Arabis; species Arabis alpina. Next base: position 12,978,898 of record LT669795.1, read on the forward strand.
AAACAGAATCAGAAAATCGTATTGAGACAACGAGATTAGACCCAAGTAGCAAAAAAGCATTCAACTTTAATAAAGCCACGAAATTTTGATTCTTACTGATTCCAAAAGCCTAAAGTGATTCAATCCTATAACAAAATTGGAGTGCTTCGCTGATCTTTAACATCGATGACCTTTGCAAAAATCGACCCGAGTAACCAAATTCTCAGGCTAGTAGCTTTAACCGATCGGTGAACAAATCAGATTAAAATCGAAAGAAAAAATTTAAGAGTTATTTCAAATTGGAATCGATCAAAGCTAAACATAGAAGAAGAAGAATAAGAAGATGATGAATTTCATGTTTTGAACTCTGAAAAATCACCCATAGGATGCTCACCTTCAACGAGAAAGAAGAAAATCGTGTTTTGAGAAAAAAAATCTCTTTCGAGCAAAAACAAAAAAGGGTCCGATTAATCTTGTTGTGACACGCGTCCTTTTGAGAGGTCTCAGTAATCTCTTTTAGCTAAGACCTTCTTAAAAGTGAATAAATAATTCTTTTATTTTATTTTTTAAACTTTATTAAATTGTTTGAGACTCTCCAAAACTCACGGTTACGGATGCTCTAAGAGCATGATTATTTATGATCTTCAAGAAGTATCACTAGCATTCATTGTATTAGTAATTTAATGTTTGAGACTTCATATGATTTTTCTACTTTTTGTATGTTTACTGGTGATACTCCATAAGTACTAAAGAATACAAAAAACAATTTAAAATTATAATACAAAAGTTGCTTGTGGCACAAACAGTTAAAATCGAATAGTTTGCTGCAGAGGTTCTAATAAACACAAAGCTAATAAGATCAAGACAACAACAAAAACCATAGAAGATAAGCTTCTTTTATCAGTACGACACAACATAGTTAAATACAAGTTGTAATTAGAGAAAGATATATGGTTTAAAATCATGAAAAGAAAACAAAAATCAACTCGAGATAAGAAGTTCCTAACTCAAATGGTGAGTGACAGTTGTCATAGTATGTAAGTCTTTTGGTTAGTTTTTACTTTTTAGATTATAACTTTTTTTTGGTTATAACCACATTAGCCCTATATTAAAGATATTAGTACAATATTTGTAAAAACAATTTGGTGAGAGATTCACCGTTAAGGATAGGCCAGGGCATATTTCCCGAACCCGAACTCAATCCGAAAAACCGGGTTTGGAACGGGTACGGGTAGTCCTAATAACCCGAATGAGTTTTATAATTTAAAATTTTGGGTTCGGGCTCGGAGTCATGTTCGGGATACCCGACAATAAAACGGTTACCCAAACTACCCAAAGAACACACACATATATATATATATACAAATATACACTTACCAGCCTGTTCAGTTTCCAGATTCAAAAACCTAAATCCCCATTTACCGATATACGCTATACGTCCACATAATATCTTTTCGATTTTTAAGCTGGAAATCCAAATATTCTAAGGAATTTGTTTCCTCCATGCAAGAAGTTTATAAACCACTCAAAGGTATGTGACTGATACATTGTTATTTTTGATTCAATGTAGTTTCTGAATCGATCTGTATATGATCGATTTGTCTTTGGTGATTGTTTGATTTCTTTTATTTGATTATATATAAACCCTAGATTTTACATAAATCGATTTGGTCAATTTTTCTAGTTCGGTGAATTGTTTTATAACGAGAGGATATAGCATTATAGATGTCCTAGTTTGATGTTTGGAACAACAATTATTTTAGTTAGTTAATCATTTGTTTTTATCCTATAGGATAGTGATGGTGATGATAAACCGTAAACTTCTCACAAAATATTTGTTTAGTAATTTTAGCAAAAAGATCAATACTTTAAAGAAAGAAAAATGCATGTTATCTAAATTGTTTTATTATTACCACTTGCAATACAACAATCGTTTAATATGCTTTGGATTTATAAAATGTTTCCCGCATGAACTTGTATAATCATTCTCCAAACTCTATTTGATATTTGATTTGTACTTTATAATATGAGGATTCAAGAATAGACAAGGGAGGATGGAGAATCACAAGAGGAAGCTTTATTTTAAATTTTCACTTTGCATTTTAGTTTTATTATGGATTTAAAATCTTGATTTGGTTTTAGACATTAGGTTGCTTTTGTTTATGTGGTTGTTAGACATTATGTATGTATTTGAAGTCTCGGTTTGATTTAAACGTTGATTTAGACATTATATTGTTTGTCAATTTGTGAGTTAGAGTAAATTGCTATAATTATTTTGAATTTACATGTTTGATCAGGTTAATTTCGGTTTTTGATGAAAAACCCAAACCGGCCTGAACCCGAAAATACCCAACCCATATTTCTGTATAACCCGTATGGATTTTATATTCAAAAATCTGAAAACCTAATACTCGAAGTACCCAACCCAAAACCCGATTGGGTACCCGGATGCCCACGCCTAGTTAAGGATGCTCTGGTTTTGGGATGGGGTTTCTGATGCTCGAAATTTCTCTCCGAGTCTTTTGATCCGTCCGTGATAGCGGCCAGTGAGGAGCCTCCTCCTTATTCCGCTGCGTTGGCCATGTTTAGATCATTCACAATTCTCTGGTGGATTTTCGTCGATGGTTTTGTGGCCTTGTCTCTGTCCCTTTTGTCTTGCAGGGACCTTAGCTTGAATATGATCCTTGGCCTTATTCCGGTGTCGTTCTATAGCAGCTCCTTATGTATGAGATGTGATAACTGGTTGGGCCCTAAAATCGCTCCTTGTTCTTAGTCATCAACACTGTTCGAGTGCTAGCATTTTCTTTAGGTTTCAGTTGTAGCGTTTTACAGGATTGAGTTCATTGCGATTGCGTCGTCCCGATTTATTTGATGGAAAGAACTCTTTGAGTTTTTCTTACCGGGTATAGAAGCCAACGTTCTTTAAATACGAGAGGTAGTACTTATTCATCATTCATCATAGGAGGATTGACGTCATTTTTTTTTTATCATGATTGGTCTTAACGGTTTATCGTATCAAGGGTTTTCTGAGTTGGGTTTGTGTGCAAGCAAGGGCAGTGGTTTTTGGCTCATAATCGGGTTTGGAATTTGTTCTTAGGTTAGAATTACATATTATACATTTTAATCTTCCAATTATTATTGATAGAGAAAATGAAAATGATAAAGATTGATGGTTATGATGATGGGAGTTGTAATGGGAGATATTGTAGATTGGACATGCAAACAAACTCCAGACTTGTATTTCGCTCCTTCCTCCGTTATGATCCACATAGCTCTTCTGCCGATACCGCTGGTCTTACTCTCATCCTTGTTGACAAAATCAAGGTCCGTCTTTCTCCTCCGTTATGATCCACACGGAGTTAGGTTTTCATTAAGTGAAAACTTATAGGTTCAAAATGGTAAATAGTTTCACTTTCCTATGTAG